>MU225864.1:1046746-1079109 GCA_018584345.1 Thuja plicata
AAAACAAAATAAAATATTATAATATTATTTTATTGCAAAAATAAAATAAATATTCAAAAACAAAATAAAATATTATAATATTATTTTATTGCAAAAATAAAATAAATATTCAAAAACAAAATAAAATGTGAAAAGCATCATAACATTTGAAAAAATCACAAATTGTTATAAAGAAATTAAAAACAAATTCTCATTCAGTGCATATTCCAATTCCAAAATGTGGCACCCAAACGCGGAAAATACATCTTCTCGGTCATCTTCCAGGTGCGTCCAAACGGGTCGAACACATATTCCGGATATCATTTTGAGGATATGATATTCTAGAATTGCAGCATATTCTAGAATTGACTATATCCGGCATTCCGTATGCCTGCGTCCAAACGGGCCCTAAAAGTATATAGATGTAATTAAGTCTCAAATGATCAATCAGAGATAAGTGACATATAATCCAGACAAACAAAAAAACCATAGAAAAATGGCAAAAATTGATCGTGAACCCTCCTCTCCCATTTCCAGCTAATCGGACACCTTTCCATTTTTTTAAAATGTTCCTCGCCTTATTTTTCCATTCTCTACCTCCTCCGCCAACTTTCATTACGCACATATGCAGGTTTCCTGTAAACATTTCAATGAAAATTCCATATTATCATAAAATAGATTTTTGACAGATACCCCAAGAGTGGATATATATAAATAGTTATCTGCATTGTACCGTATGCATCTAATACTTAAAAAGCCATCAGCATGGTCTAGACTTTTAAATACTCAGAATGAAAAATAAATAAATTATAAACTGAAAATAGAACCGCATCCCCTCGTGATTTTAATTAGAAACTGAAATTTGATTTTCAATTTTGCCAGGCCAAAAAAGTGAAGTATTGAATTGTAATTGTAATTAGCACTGTACCAAAGCTCAGAAGCTCATTTTTCTTTCTTGTCTAGAGATTTGACTTTAATCTGTTAACACCTGAATGTGCATTGGGTGGCTAAGCCTCCACTTTCCATGCACGATTGATCTCTGTAAAGCATTGTTTGGAAATGCAGGGGAATTTCAAAAGGGCAAGATAAAATATATGTGAACATAAAATTCTTGGGCAATTAGTAGCTGTATAATCCGTTTTTTATATAGACCAAATAGTTAAATTCAAACTTAGAACTAATTGTAAATTCGAGGAGAGCGAATAAAAACAATTATGCAGAATCAGAAAAATAACAAAGACAAATGAAGGCACACATACACAGGATTTTATAGTGGTTCACCAATTTGGCTACGTCCACTTTGAAGCAGGGGAATTCTCTATTATTATTATCTCTGTTTCTGGATTACACATCATAGCAGCTTCAACATGCTCAATTACAATACCAATTACATTTACCACTCAACTCTTAAAGCACTTTCGAAAGAGAAATGAAGAGTCATCAATTTGGAGGGAAAAATGATTGATCATTGGGCTTCATACACCCAACAATCACCCACTTGAAGTCCAATGACTGCTGCAACAAATCAAAGACAATCCCCTACTTTGTTCCTATTTTCACATCTTCACAATACCGAGAGAAGCTCGGCAAAACTCAGACTCTCCTGTGGAACAATCTTTGTCAATGCATCAGCTGGATTTTCTTGTTTCAATCTTCTCAACTTGTAGCTTGCCTTCCTCAAGCACACTTCGGATGAAATGAAACCACACCTCAATATGTTTGGTACGATTGTGAAAAATAGCATCCTTTTCCAAATGAATAGCACTATTACTATCATAAAACAGAATGGAACCATGTTGTTTACAATCCAACTCACCAAGCAACTGCTTCAACCATATCATCTCTTTTGCTCCTTCAATAAGAGCAATATATTCGGCCTCTTATATAGAAAGTGCAACCACTTGTTGCAACCTGGAAACCCAACTGATCACTGCTCCGGCAAACATAAATCTATAACCAGTAGTTGATCTTTGCTTGTTTAAAACACTAACCATATCAAAATCAACAAAACCTTGCAATGAAGCATCGTTCCTACCAAAATACAAAACAAAATCAGAAGTACCTTTGAGATACATCAAAATCCACTTAACCGGATACCAATGTGATTTGCCCATATTACTCATAAACCTGCTTACTACTCCCACTGCATGGGCAATGTTTGGGCGAGTGCACACCATTGAATACATGAGGTTACCAGTGGTTGAAGAATACACAATGCCCTTCATTTCTTCTTGTTCCTCGTGTCTTGGGACACGTGGTAGAAGATAAACATAAATGATTAGCTAATTGTTGTTGCAACCACTTTAGCATCTACCATGCCAAACTTGTCCAAAACTTTGTTAATATATTTTCCTTGTGACAACTTGATTTGCTTCTTCCGTCTATCCCAGATGATGGTCATACCAAGTATCTGTCTTTCTGCCCCTAAGTCCTTCATTACAAACCTTTGTGCTAAATGATGCTTTAACTCACAAACAATCCTCATGCTAGTGCCAATCACTAGCATGTCATAAACATAGAGCAAGAGTAGAACAAACTCACCGTTGGGTAAATTTTTGTAGTAAACACATGGATCAGATTCACAATGTGTGAAATGATGCTCAGTCATGAAGCTATCAAACTTAATGTACCCCCCTCTCAAGGCTTGCTTGAGCCCATACAAACTTCACTTCAATCTGCAATCTAAATGCTCCTGCCCCTGTTTCACAAAACCTTTGGGCTACACCATATACAATTCTTCACTTATGTCACCCTGAAGAAAAGTTGTTTTGACATTAAGTTCAAGGTTGTAAACTGCAACCAATCCCAAAATTGCACAAATGGTAGTCACTTTAACAATTTGTGCGAGTATCATTAAATTCAATCCGTTTTTCTGATCATATCCTTCCACAACTAGTCTATCTTTGTATCTTCTCTTACCTTTGTCTTCTTCTTTCAATCAATATACCCATCGGTTCTTCAAAGCTCTGTGATTTGGCGGTACTGGAACCAAATCCCAAGTTTCATTTACCAGCAAGAAATCCATTTCCTCTTGCATCATTGCCATCCATTTTCTACAAACATCAGCATTACATGCTTGTTTGAAGGTGACAGGTTCTGATTGATCTGTAAACAACAATGCAAGAGGATCAGTAACCAACAACTCATAGTCAGCAAATTTTGCTGAAGGTTTTCTCTGCCTAGTAGACCTCCTCAACTCTTGATTATGACTCAATTCAATACTCTATTCTAGGGACAAATTGGGACCCTTAAGAGTACCAATATTACCAGTATGTGCCTGCAAATCAACATTATTCCTATGGATATTAAAATTAATTGTCACCCCCAAACGTTGAGCGAAGACAATGGGGAATTCTTCTCTTCCTTGTGTACTGTATTTAGTCACAACTGGCTGCAATAAATGGACTATTGAATTGCCTATAGAAATCAAATTGCCCCGGTGATGTGATTGAAAAGGAAGACTTCAATGTATGATTGAGGCATCGTTAGCTTCAAGCGTTCATTGAACTTGACCATGGACAACCTCACATGCTGAGAAAGAAGCAACCTCTGCCTGCATGGAATCTCGGTTAATTGTTTGCAATTATTATTTATCATCTGTAATTTATTTCTAACCTGCAAAGGTGAACTTCCAACACTATGCTCATTCTAAGATTGTTCCGATGGATTCATCACTAACATGGACCAAGGTTGCAGTGAACCTTGCATGATATCTCCTGCCGCAGGGGTCATGGCTATCAAGCTATATGTTTAATGAGAGCGCTGGGTTTGGTCTGCGTTATCTCCAAACATAGTAGGATTCTCAAACAAAGCTTCATCCAACATGTCATTGCTCTGCTCTGCATTGCCCGAATTTCGTTCAACCTGTGGGAACAAAGGATAAGAGGTATTTATATGCAAAACAGGGGAAAAAGATGTAGGTAAAGAATTTGATCTCTGCAGAGGAGGAATGGTTCAAATTTGTTCAATAGAAGGTACAAAAATGACTTGAGTGTAGGATTTATTTGGTGATTGCAAGTGGTTTGATACTATTGGAGAATTGCCATTTGGAACATCAACCAATGATATATAATCTTTTGTAAATTGCTCTTGTACTTGCAAACCTGGAAATGATTTTTCATTGAAGATCACATCCCGACTCTAAATGATCTTCTTCGCAACTGGATCCCAAAGTCTGAAACCATATTGTTCTTCACCATAACCAACAAATATATAGCATGTAGATTTAGGATCCAATTTGGTTTGCTTTTCCTTAGGAACGTGAGTGAACGCCTCACAACCAAACACTCATAGATGACTATAAGAAATTCATTTTCTCAACCATCTCTCCTCCGGAATATGAAAATTCAATCTGAATGAGGGACTTCGATTAATTAAATACATAGGTTCTATTTAACCTCTTTGTTGCACCATTCTCTTGGAGTGTAAAGGGAGCGATTTTAATTCTATGAATATCATTATCCGCACAATAATTATCAAATTCTAATGAGGAAAATTCTCCCCCATTATCTGTTTGTAAAAATTTAATCTTATGCCCAATCTGATTCTTAACTAAAGTTTTATAAACTTTGAATTTACTAAATAGTTCAGATTTCCGATTGAGCATATAAATCCATACCTTTCTAGTACAATCATCAAGGAATGTAAGAAAATAGTTTGCACCTCCAATAGAGGTTACGTTACCTCAGTAGGGGTGAAGACATCCGAATGAACAAGCTCCAAAGGTGAGGTCTTCTTCTCACGATCGGTCTTAAAGAAGCTGACCCGTTTTTGTTTGCCATAAAGGCAATGTTCACAAAACTTTAAATCAACTGATTTCAGACTTGGTATTTGTTCTCTTGCAAGCATAATAACATCAAGACCTTTTTTGCTCATATGTCCAAGTCTTTGATGCCAAAGTTTTGTACCGCTGTCCACAACTGGGATTGCAACTCCCACTTCACCAAGATCCTCAACTACATACAAGCTGCCTACTTTGTTTCCCTTTGCAATCAGCATGGCTCCCTTGGTCACCTTCCAAGCATCGATAGAGAAATTGATGTTGCACGCTTGAGTATAAAGCTGCACTATGGAAATTAATTTCTTTTTCGTCTTAGGAAAATATTGTACATCTTTTAAGAGCCACTTATTGCCATTTTTAAGTTGTAATGTGACATCCCCTTTTCCAATTATGTCACATGCCTTATTTTCTCCAAGATATACCCTTCAAAATTGTCCTTGGTAGTTTGTGAAAGCTTCTTGGCATGTAGTATGGAAGGAGGCACCAGAATCCAATGCCCATGAATTCGAAATGGTGTTAGTTGTTGACAAAACTAGAACACTTTCATCTTTATCATAAGTTGTATTGGCTTCGCTGTCTCGTACCTTTTCTTGTGCCTTTTTATAAGACCAACAATTCTTTTTTGTATGACCAACTTTTCCACAAAACCAGCAGTCACCATTTCTGCCTCTTGACTTTGATATTTTCCTAGATTTAGACCTCCTTCTATTGTTATTTTTACCTTTATCTTGAGGCCTTCCCCTACTAACAACAGTTAAGGGATCACTGGAAGAGGTTTCTTGGTTTTTTCTTCTCATGTCTTCGCTGAGAAAAGTAGCTGCAACATTATCAACTTTTAATTTACTTCTGGCAGCCTCCAAAGTGCTTACCGCCATGACAAGTCCTTCCCAATTGTTCACTAATGAGCACAATAATAGAATAGCTTTTATTTCATCATACAAATTGATACCCACTGAAATCAATTGGGTGAGAAAAGTATTCAACTAGTTTAGATGATTGGACACAATCCCTCCTTTCATTTTTTAATTGTATAACCTCTTCATAATTAATGCCTTGTTAGAAGCTGAAGCCATCTCATACCTGTCTGAAAGTTTATCCCATAACTCCTTCAATGTCTTCTTAGCTGAAACATTGAAAAGAACGTTACTTGACAATGAAAGAAATATTGTAGCTCTTGCCTTCATATCCAGTTTCTCCCAATCTTTATCTGTCATCGAATTTTTTTTCGTCAATTTGCCTTCCAAAGTGAGTGAAAGATCCTACTTTATAAGCGGCAACTCTATCTGCACTTTCCATAGCCTAAAATTCTGCCTTGCAAATTTCTCAATTTTCCATTTATCTGCTTCTTCCATAATTCTGGAAATTCTTCACTGATTTCCAATCAGCTTCACCACCAAGCTCTGATACCAATTGTGAATTCGAGGAGAGTGAATAAAAACAATTATGCAGGATAAAAAAAAAAACAAAGACAAACGAAGACACAAATATACATGATTTTATAGTGGTTCACCAATTTGGCTACGTCCACTTTGAAGCAGGGGAATTCTCTATTATTATTATCTCTGTTTTTGGATTACACATCACAGCAGCTTCAACATGCTCAATTACAATACCAATTACATTAAGCACTCAACTCTTAAAGAGCTTTAAAAAGAGAAATGAAGAGTCATTCAATTTGGAGGGAAAAGTGATTGACCGTTGGGCTTCATACACCCAACACTAATTAATTACTCTAAGAAAAGTTAACATTTGAGTTAAGGTTTGTTTGGGTGTCAATCCGGATATAATTAAATAACAAAAACAAAATAAAACATGCATCTTCAATTTCCTTCTCTTTTTATCTCTAGTCTATTGAATTATTGAGCAGATTGAAAAAGAATTTAACATCACAAAACAGAGCACACACGATAAATTACACAAAGATTATGTGTTTTGCCAATTTGGCTACAGCAACAGGAACGGCAAGCATAATATCTTTATTGTTGAACAGCAGCAAATAAAATTTCATCTTATCAATTATAATTAACAGTCCCCAATGTATATAGAATCAATTAGGGAAACGACATTAGTGAAGAGACATGGAATGTGCAGGGGCAAAACCTATTGGACATTAAATACCCAAGGATCTCCCACTTGAAATCCAAACCATGCTGCAGCTCAGAAAAGTCACCGGCCTTTCCAGATTATTGTCGCAATTTCACCAAACCAACAGAAGCTCTACCAAACTTTAGCTTCTCTTTGGAAACAGACTTTGTGACAACTTTGCCCATCTTTATTCTCTTGATCAACAGAATCCGCAAATAACTCTGTTGCTCTCTAAGGCATGGACATCAATAAGCCAAATATTTTTTCAAGTGTTCCTAATGGTCAGTGCTATATCTCCATAGCATGAAAAAATTGAGAATTTTACTAAACAATGCAGCTGATCACTCGATAGGTCTTGAAAGACTGTATTTTGATGCCATCACAATAAGGCAACACCTTATCATCCAATGATAAACTTGTGGGACCCCGACCTTGGCATTCCCATTGCCAAGCGGGTGTCTGATGACACAAATAAAGGACTTATCACTTGCCTCCAATCCCACTCCTGTTCCTCCCACGGCCCATGCCAATAATACCACCATTTCTTGTTCTATATTTGTATGACAATTAATCTTGTCCTCAACAAAGACATTAAGGATATTGTTGGCATCAATATCAAAGTAGACGATAATCTGAGGGACACCCCTTGGGGGAGGGGGACTGCCAAAAACTCAAATTCGCCCAATGTAAGACATTTTCACAAATAATACCTTCATCATAAGTAAAGCCTTCAATTTGGTGAAACCCAACAATACATGTCCTATCCACTGCCTCATTTCAAAAATTACCAAAGATGTTTGTCAAGGCATGCACCTAAACTACTGGCCTAGGTATATTTTCTTCACTGGCCCTTTCAAACATTACTACAGAAGTAGGGGATCCCTGGGCCAACAGGGCATCTCTGATGATGCTCACGAGAGTCCGAAATTTGGAGGGATTCACATCCTTCGGTAAGAAAACACATGTTTTCTTCACATTCTCACTGGCCTTGTGAATAATCCTCCTGCATATAGGGCATCATTGCCATTGTATTTTTAGCAATTTTAAATCATTTTGCTCTCTCTCAAAAATAGACAACCTTCGATAGTCCAAACCAGCATGCCAAAAAACCTCACATTGTGCACAAAATAACCTTCTATAATTTGGGTATTTTGACTACTAAACCATTGCTCCTGTTGAACTACTAATTTTGGGCACATCCTTTAACAAGAGCTCAGAGCAATCCTTATAAGTGCAAATTGCAATAATGCTTCTGATACTCAAGAATATCAGCTTCCATTAATACTAAATACCACATATCAAAAGTTTCAGTGGGAAGAAAAGGTTCACACTCATAAGGCCTCAAAATCTGGCTGCAACTTAGCTCGGGGCAACTTATGGGTACAAGTTTCTCCTTCGACTTGGAGTGAACATGTAGAACTATGTGGTTATGGAAAGATTTGTGAGAACAACATCTATTAATTTCACAGAATCAGTAGTAATGTTCTCTTCCACTATTTTCTCCCTGTTGGTTGGATTCAGACTCAGAGGAATCTTCCTTGGCAACGCCTTGCAACTCAGCAACCCCATTTTCTGGTGTGGGTTACAATGCAAACTCTTGTACATGAACACTTTTATCGCTACCCTCCTTTATACCAACATCCTCCAATACAGATTCTTTACCAGCTGCTTGATTAATTCTTATAATGGCCTCCTGCAACTTGTCTGACTTACACAGTCCAAAACTCTCTCCAACATCTTGGACAAAAAATAACCTGCTCTGCTAGAGAACTAAGCAAATTTTCCTCAGTTTCCAAAGTGCTTTTCACTGCAAATTCTTGCAAATCATCACCTTTAGATATGATGCCTTCTAAAGACACACTTTCATTCTTTAAGTTTCCTTGTTCTGAAAAACTTGGCATTAGCTTTTCATTGAAACCGACATTTCTGTTGTGAAACACTTGTTTTGACTTGGGATCCCACAGCCTGTAGTTAGATTTCTCCTCTCCATATCCAAAAAAGATACATCGTTTTGATTTCACTTAAAAATCCATTCTTTTGTCTCGTGGAATGTGAACGAAAGCTTCACAATCAAACACCTTCAAGTGATTGTAAGAAATTTTCTTTCCTTAGCCATTTTTTCTCCGAAATTTCAAACTGCAATCAAGAAGATGGACTACGATTGATTAGATATACAGTTGTGTTGACATCCTCAGCCCAAAATTCTTTTCCCAAACCTGCACATGAGAGCATTCTACCAGCTCTCTCTATAATTGTCTCGTTCAAACCTTTTACTGCATTAATTTCTTGTGGTGAAAACCTAACAACTTTAATACCAATCTCTAAACAAAACTGATCAAATTCTATGAAACAAACATCACCAGCGTTATTTATTTTCAAACATTAATTTTATTTCTGATTTGGTTTTCAACAAATGCTTTGAATTTCTTAAATTTATCAAATACTTAAGTTTTTGAGCTCAACATATAAACTGAAACCTTTCTAGTGCAATCATCTAGAAAAATGATAAAATAGTTAGACCCACCAACTGAAGTTACCTCCATGGGACCTAAGACAAATGTATGCATTGTCTCCAACATTCGTGTCTTCCTGTCACATTCCTTCGTAGAGAAAATAATTCTCTTTCATTCGTTATATGTATAGCGCTCACACATCTCCAAATCCACTGATGGCAGCCCCAAAAGATGTTACCTTCTGTACAAAATCTCAAGGCCTTGCTTGCTCATGCGATTGAACCTCTTGTGCCAAAGTTTCGAGTCACTATCCGCAGTTGCCTTCACAGCTCCCACTTCAGTGTGAATATCTGGCACATACAAAGTGCCTAATTTGGTACCCCTTGCGATTACCAAGACACCTTTTGTCACTTTCCATCTATTGAATTTGAAAGTGACTCTACATCCTTGAGAATCTAATTGTCTGGCTGAAATCAAATTTTCTTTTTTTTTTGAAATCAAATTGTTTTTGACTTGAGGGGCATATCTGACATCTCGCAGCAGCCAACTATCCCTTTTGGATTTATTATTACCAAGATAAACCTTACCAAACTTACCCCTTTGAACGTTTTTGAAATACTCCCCGTACAAAGTGGTATGAAATGATGCTCCCAAATCCAACACCCAAACATTTGTTGTATATTCTTCTATGGTTAGAACGAGAGCATCAACATTATCTTCATACATGTAGAGTAATGATCCAAAAGACCTATTGTTGTCATCTCTATTACAACATTGAACAACACATTGCTAGAGAGGGAAAGAATTATGGTCGTCGCCGCCTTCTTGTCCATTTTCTCCCACTCTTCATTAGCCATTGCAGTTGGTTTCTTCGCTTTGCCTTCCAGTATGATTAAGAGGTCTCTCTGAATCAGCAATGCTTCCATTTACATCTTCCACATTCCAAAATTGTCCCGCGAAATTTTTAATTCTCCATTTATCTGCCTCTTCCATCTTTCTTGAATTCCTCCACAATTTACAGCTCAGCTTCTCAACCACGGTGTTGAATAATAGAGCAGATATAAAAAGAATTAAACATCACAAAATAGAGCACACACAATAAATTACATAGAGATTGTGTGGTTCCATGGGAAAGGTGGGCATAGTATCTTCATTGTTGAACAGCAGAAAATACAAGTCCATTACACTGACTACATCTAACAGTCCCTAGTATATATAGAAGCAGTACATATAGAAGCAATTCGGGGAACAGCATAAATGAAGAGACATGGAATGTGTAATAAAAAATCTGTTGGACTTCAAATACCCAACATGGTCTGTTATGTTCGGCCGTCTGGCTCATAAAAATGTAATTTCCTCTTTTAAATATAATATAAGGTTCAGGCCTTTGGCCTTTTGTTTAGAAACAAAATATATGCATCTTCAATGTCCCCTCTCCGTAAGCTACAATTTATTTTTCAAATAGAATAATGTTAAATACATGTAGTTTAGCTAATCCCAACATTGGAAGAGTGAAAAGGTTGTCTATAACGAGCACCATTCCAAGCTTTGTACATTTGAAGGTACACAATTATTATCATCCAATGACAGCAGGCAAAAACCCCAATTTGAGAGGTTTTCACATACTGTGTTCATTCGTTCCTCAAAGAAAACTCTATTGTATTGAGTTAGTAGAGGAACTCCGTGTATTGGTGAGAAGAAAATAATAATTTCAAGATTTTGCTTTGATGGGTTTCTTTTATCGGTTCTGGAAGATTAATTTTTGTATTCCAGAATTTGAAGAAAATCAATCTGTGTTGAAGCTGTGAAATATTATTTCACTCAAGGCATACAAAACGATTCATAACCAATTGTAATCCTTGCCTTTATAGAGAGAAATATAACATGTATAACAAAATATTGCTGGATTGCAGCCAGGGTCAACTATCTATGGCCAGCCATAAAAATTCATGTTGAAGTTTTGACCATCCATCCATTTTTCTCCATTTAATTTTGGCTTAACAGTTGAATGTTGCTACTAATAATTTATCTAAATTACCAGATTCGGACCATGGACCCTCAACGGGTCCGGGTCCGGAAGCGTGGACCTGTCCGCGCTGGATCCGGGCAGGGTCTGTCTGGTCTGCGGACCCGCAGATCCCGACGGACCCACAGGTCCATATCCGGACCCTGCCCGGATCCAGCGNTTTTGGCTTAACAGTTGAATGTTGCTACTAATAATTTATCTAAATTACCAGATTCGGACCATGGACCCTCAACGGGTCCGGGTCCGGAAGCGTGGACCCTCGAGGATCCTGCGCGGATCCCCAGGGTCCCACGGCCAGGCATGTCAAAAAGGGGGTCCAACCCACTAAAAAATATTTTCTTTATTATTTTTTTTGCTTCAATGTGCTGATTTTCTTTAGAATCGTGAACATAGATTAATGATAAAGTATACTATTTAAATTTTTAATGTTTATCTTTGAGATTTTGCATTGATCAATGATCAAGCATCATAGATTCATACTATGAAATGATTTAGTTTTAGAATTATGTATATTTCTCTTATTTTTTTGTATATATAATGATATATATATATACAAACACGAACCCATACGAATCATAATGGGATTTTTTTTTTCATGTATCCACAAACTGGATTCTCGAACCCGAATCCGTCCCCAAACCCGAACCGGCAACATAGTAATTTATTCAAAAAGGCTTCAAATGTGATGGATCAGTAACCAATTCGGAGTATTGATCATTTATTTGTTGATCAATTGATGGATTGTCATAACCATGCAATCTACCAACAACTTTTATTATTCATAACAGTCTATCATAGATATAGTTCAAATTTGTCATGATGGTCTAGGCATGGGTGTTAGTGTGTAGCTCATTTCAATAATTGTCTTGTGGTGAAAGGGTTATTTTTTAGTTTTTAAAATCTAAGTGAAAAATGATATCCCTCCATGTATTTTAACATAGATTTTTTATAATAAAGGTATGCTAGTTTTACAAAACAACAGCATGGTCTAGAGTTTCAAATACTCAAAATGAAAAATAAATAAATTTGAAACTGAAAACAGAACCATATCCCTTAATGATTACTGAAGGTTTGACACAGTGCATATTATTATAGTGAGTCTTATTTTCAAATCGCTTCATTTAACATCACCAAAAATCTCCACAAGAACACTGCCCCTTTTTAAAATGATGGAAACGGTTCACATCTCTCACAACAATTTCTCTTGCAACAATTTTGGAGATAAATTTCGTTGCAGTGTGGCAATCAGCACATACTCGAAGGTTCTTAACAACTCTTATAGTTGTTCTAGGCGGCATATTTAACAAACCAAATGCAATCGCCAACTTTTCACTATGGTGGAAGAGAAACAATTCCTTTTCCTCCTCTTCCACATCATTAAGTGAATATCTTGACTCTGGAAAATACCCTGCTGCCTTCATTTCCCAAGCCAATTCATCCAACTTTGCATAAATCTCTTGTGCTTGTGGGTGTGACCTGTCTCCTGCATGAAAAGAATGTACCATTTTATGTTCTTCAATCCAACTACATCCAGGGGTCTTTTTAATTTCTCTATCTTTCATCAATCTCCTTACCATTTGAACCTCACCCCACCTGCCAACGTCTGCATAAATATTTGAGAGAAGAACATAAGTCGCAGCATTTTTAGGATCCAAATCAAAAAGAAGTGTCGCTGTAAATATTCCTAAGCCCATATTCATATGTGATCTACAAGCACCAAGAAAGCACATCCACACAACCACCACAGGTTTAACTGGCATCTTAATGATAAAGTTTAAGGTGTCCTCAAGATAGCCAGCACGGGCAAGAAGATCAACCATGCACACATAATGATCAACTGTAGGTGTAATGCAATAAGTGTTACTCATGTGACTGAAGTATGTACAGCCCTCATCCACTAAACCTGCATGGCTGCATGCAAATAGAACACAAGCAAAGCTTACAATGTCAGGATGTGTTCCAGAGTGATTCATCAATTCAAAGATTTTGAGAGCATCCTTGCAAAATCCATTTTGTGCATATCCGGCAATCATGCCATTCCATGAGACCACATTTTTTTGAGGCATTTTGTCAAACAGTTCATGTGCCTTGTCTATGCTTCCACATTTTGCATACATGTCTACCAGGGCACTTGCAACTACAACATCTGACAAAAAGCCCCCTTCCGTTATGCTTTGATGGATGTCAATACCCTGTTCCAAAGCTCCCATTTTGGCACAGGCTGGAAGGATGCTGGCAAAGGTTGTAGAATTTGGTTTTACACCTACCACTTGCATTTGCTTGAAAGTTTCTAAAGCCTTTTCAACAAATCCATTTTGTGCATATCCTACAATCATTGCAGTCCACGAGATAACATTTCTTTGAGGCATTTTGTCAAAGAGTTCACATGCCTTATCCATGCTTCCACATTTTGCATACATATCAACCAGAGCATTTCCAACTATAATATCTGAAAAAAATCCACTTTCAATTATGATTTGATGGATGGTTGTACCCAGTTCCAATGCTCCAATCGGAGCACAGGCAGGGATGATGCTGGCCAAGGTTGAGGAGTATGGCTTTATACCCACCAGTCGCATTTCCTTAAAAATTTCTAAGGCCTTTTCACCAAACCCATTTTGAACATATCCTGTAATCAGGGCATTCCAAGAGACAACATTTCTTTGAGGCATTTTGTTAAACAGTTCACGTGCCTTAAATATGCTTCCACATTTCGCATACATGTCTACCAAGGCACTTGAAACTACAACACCTGAAATAAATCCCCCTTCCATTATCCTCTGATGGATTTCCATACCCTGTTCAAGAGCTCCCATTTTGGCACAAGTTGGAAGGATGCTCGCAAAGGTTGTTGTATCTGGCTTGACACCTGCTAACTGCATTTGCTTGAAAGTTTCTATAGCCTTTTCAACATGCCCATTTTGTGCATATCCTACAATCATTGCATTCCATGAGACCACATCTCTTTGAGGTATCCTTTCAAACAATTCGCTTGCCTTGTCTATGTTTCCACATTTTGCATACATGTGGACAAGGGCACTTGCAACTACAGCATCTAACAAAAACCCTCCGTCTGTTATGCTTTGATGGATGTCCATACCCTGTTCCAAAGCTCCCATTTGGGCACAGGCAGGAAGGATACTGGAAAAGGTTACAGAATTTGGCTTTACGCCTGCCAATTGCATTTGCTTGAAAGTTTCTAAAGCCTTTTCAACAAACTCATTTTGAACATATCCTGCAATCATTGCATTCCATGAGACGATATCTTTTTGAGGAATTCTGTCAAACAATTCTCGTGCCTTGTCTATGCATCCACATTTTGCATACATGTCTACCAGGGAACTGGCAACTATAACATCTGACAAAAATCCCCCTTCCCTTATGCTTTGATGGATGTCCATACCCTGTTTCAAAGCTCCCATTTTAGCGCAGGCCGGGAGGACGCTGGCAAAGGTTGTCGAATTTGGCTTTACACCTGCCAATTCCATTTGCTTGAAAGATTCTAAGGCCTTTTCAACAAACCCATTTTGTGCGTATCCTGCAATAATTGTAGTCCATGAGACAACATCTCTTCGAGGCATTCCGTCAAACAGTTCGCGTGCCTTGTCTATGCTTCCACACTTAGCATACATGTCTATTAGGGCTGTTACGACTACAGAATTTGACAAAATTCCTGTATCCTTGATGCTTTGGTGGATGGCCATGCCCTGTTCCAAAGCTCCCATTTTGGCACAGGCTGGGAGTACGCTGGCAAATGTGATGTGATCGGGTTGAAAACCTGTTCGTTGCATTTGGTGAAACAGTGTGACTGCCTCGTGAGGATGCCCAATTCTTCGGTATGCTGCAATAATCATATTCCATGATACGCTGTCTCGTTCTTTCATGTCGTCAAACACTCTACGAGCATCTACCAAACGCCCGCACTTGACATACATGTTAATAAGCTTATTCTGAAACGTTGTCCCGAAAATAAATGCGAATCCCATCTGAGCGAAGAAAGAGTGGACATTTTTCCCTTGTGAAAAGCTTTTATTGAGAGTGCAGGTCTGCAATAATTGAAGATATGTAAAGGAATCTCCAGGGAGATGGTGTGTGGTAAGCAGAATGTGCAACGCCTCCTTCAACTGGCCCTCTCTACATAATGCAGCGAGATTAAGATAACTCGTGGATGGCAATGCCATTTTATGATTGTAATTGGATCTCAAAAATGTGCAGTGTTACTTAGTTTACGTCTGCCATAATGAGATTGCGAGGAAGGCAGTAAACAATTTCACTTTCGCACTCCATTTTTTAAATGGAGATATTTTAAGGCGAAGGCCTGGACCGAGCTGACTTCGGCCATCAACGGCTGCAGAGTATGCAAGACGATGAAAAATGCAAAATTTGTCGAACTCGATCCCATATGAAATTCTGGTGAAAATCCAAAGAGATCAGAAAGTTGAACATCAACCCTTAGTACTTCAATTCAAAAATCTGTGATGTCATGGGCTCTGAAACAGAGAGACGAAAAATGTCCAGCACCACAGAGCCTGTGTAGAGAGATCCTTACATGCCCACCTGATTACGTACTTAAGAATTGTTGAGAGTTGAAGGCCAACAGTCCTTTGTCTTTTACTGTGACTCTTCCATTCTGAAGACTCTTCATTGTATTATTTCTGGAGGTCTTTATAATTGCTGTAGCTCTCATTTGTAAGCAATCTTTAAATTAATACAATACTCTGCAGTATGGACGTAGCCATTTTTGGTGAACCAGGATAAAATCTCTGTGTTGTATGTTTGTCGATTTTTTTGTAACTGCTGTTTTATTCTTCGCTATTCGATTCCTTTCAAGAATGCCCACTATACTGAAATCTAAAATAGGGTGTAGAATATTAAATGCAAAAATTTTGAAGCTAAATTTTTTATTCGTGAAAATTGCAGAGACCGCCTAAAATGTTCAGAGATGGAACTCCAAAGTAACGCCAAATGCTGATGAGCGACAGAAACACCGAAATGTGTAATGATTGCCAAACCATGAACACACAGAAACGTTAAAAAGAGCAACCAGTTTAACAAACTTCTGGAGTGCCTCCTGCATAGGATGTAGCCTGGGTGCAACTAGCTCCACATTGCCGTCATTTAAATTAAATATGTTTATTTATTATTATGTACGATATTTTAATGTAACACTAGAAATTATTAAAAAAAAAAATTATTTTAAAAGTATATTATATTATGAAATTATATATTTATATTAAATACATTATAGATCTAGTAGTCTATATTAGGTTGTGTCTATGCAGCACAATATTTGCACCTTAGTAAACAAAATATGTTGTTAACAAAATGTGTTAGTAACATGTGTGTTAGTCTATTGTAGTTGTTTACAAATTACTAACATACGTTAATACAATAGACTAACACACATGTTGCTAACACATTTTGTTAACAACATATTTTGTTTACTAAGGTGCAAATATTGCGTTGCATAGACACAGCCGTCTATATTATATTTATATTTATTATTATGTTATAAACATAACATAAAATATTTTTTCGTTTCATACGATCTAAATTAATTTATAAGAAACCCAACAATTTAGGTGACCTTTCATAAATTGAGGAGTAGAGGAAGAGAATGAGATATAAAGGAAGATAGAATAGAGGGAGGGAGAGATGGGTAGAGAGTAAGAGGGAAAAGGGGGCGTAGAGAGGGAGGGAGAGGTTACAGAGAGAAAATATAGAATAAGAGAAAGATATATAGAGAAGGGGAGACTAATAAAGAGAGAGCAGAAGATAGATAAAGATAATAGATGGAGAGTCAAAGAGAGATAAAGAGATAGACAAATAGGGGACAAGGGGGCTAGAGAGGTTGAGGGAAATAGAGATAAATAACGCGATAAAGAAAGAGGTAAGAGAGATAAAGAGGGATGAATCAGTGCACCCACAAAACTGAAACAAAACATAAGTAACTTCCACAAGGTCCAACATGCAAAAGGAAATAGCACATAGAAACTTAACACATAAACCGTTCACATCAAATTGACACAACATACAAGATTTTCTTGTGGAAACCCTTGTTAGAGGGTGAAAACCACGTGTGGAATGATATATGTTGGATGATATCAATTTTGGATACTGATCATGATGTTGATATTCATGTTTTGTCACTGATGTCAACATATATTTCTATGGAGAGGATAGACTAGTTACTTGACTGACAGAAGTGTACGGATGATTCAGAACGATCAAAGTTGGACTTATACAGAAGGATGTGTGTTGACCTTATTCCTAAGGTCGCTTGGCTTTATGTTGCATACTGTGGATGTTACAGATGATTTGGTGAAAACTGGTTTCTGGACTGTAAATGTGATTCTGGACAGAGCAGGTCCCTGTGTTTCGGGTATATCTTTCTGCCGAAGATATTTCAAATGATGCGAGCTTACTAGTGGACAACTGACATATGTTGGAATAACGGGTTGAGTTCAATTTTTGTTTGGTTACTGGTGACGTCAGCTATGACGTGTATTTTGAAGAAGACCTAATTGGTGGCCGACTTCAGACATGTAGCGTGTAAAATAAATTGTGAGCATGGATTGCAGATATGGAAGCATAATTGATGGATTGTAATTGATGTTTACTTGTTATAGGTACCATGTGTATCTTAGCAAAGGGTTAAATAATTATTTGTATATTGGAAAGCCTTAATTGGCCGACCTAATTAATTATTTGTGTATTAGGAAAGCTTAACTGGCCGACCTAATGAATTATTGTAAGAGGGTATATATGAGTTCTCTTTTCTTTTGAAAAGATGTGACAGAGATTGAAAAGAAGAAGAAGTGAAAGCTGCGAGGCTTGTTTGGCTGTTGGATTTAGAGCGGAGTTTATAAGAAGAATACTTCATTGGAACTGACCAAGCGAAGATAGTTGCTATCAGACAGTTCACTGGATTGTGTATTTTCTTTATACACTTGTTCGGATTGTGAATCCTTGAGGGTGGCTTTAACCTTCTTTAGGCAGTGAGCCTATTACTTCTTTTGACTCCTAATAGGGTATGTCTCCTAACAGGGACTGTGTATTTTAATGTTGTAACAAGCTCCTAACAGGGCTAAATCTTTTAACAGGGATACTATACTCTCAGTACATTATTTGTGGGTGTTAATACCCACCGGGGTTTTACCTTTAGTAGGGTTTCCTCGACAACAAATATTGTGTCATGGTGTTGGCATTTACTGTGTTATCATTTACATTTGCATATTTGGTTTATAAAGTTTAAAGTTTAATAATCTATATCACAACTGATTCACCCCCCCCCCCTCTCAGTTGTCTTGTGGACTGTTATTCCTAATAATTGGTATCAGAGCTTGTGGTCCTTAGAGAGAAAGTTTAATAGCTTGAGGTGATCCTAAAGATGACTTACTACAAGAAGGATAGTCCGAAGTTTGATCCTGAAAAATTTGATAGTTGGCAGAACAAGATGAGAACACATTTTCTATGTCTGGGAATTGATTACTGGATGATCACAAAGAAGAATGAAAAGATAGTGACTGGGGATGAATTAGAGAAGGATACTGAAGATTAGAAGAAGTTATTTTCATGTTATATGCTTGCAAGGGAATCTTTGATCAACACACTTTCAGAAGGTGAACTCACAAAAGTAAAGGACTTGGATTCTACACATGAGATCTGGTCAAGATTGGAAGCATTGTATATTGGAGACAAGTTTACTAAGTAGGCAAAGCTACAAAACTGGAAGACAAAGATGGAATCACTGAAGATGAGAGAAGATGAGAACATTAGGGCATATGGACAGAGAATTACTGAAGTGGTTACTGGTATTAGAAACTTTGGAGGTACATACAGTGAGGAAGAAGTGATTGCAAAGATACTCAGATCTTTGACACCTGCACAAGCTATAGAGGAGATTATACCCTTGACACCAAACTTTACCAGAGAGATGTTGATTGGAAAGCTTACTACATTTGAAGCCGCAGAATTGGGAGACACTTTACCTAAAGTTGAGTCACCATTCAAGGCAACCATGCCCAAGAACAAAAAGACCTTATCTGAAAATGCAAGCACCAGCAGTTTTGACCTAAGGGAAGAACTTGGAGCCTATGCTGATGAATGGGAACAGATACAGGAAGAAGAAAGAAAGCTAGATGAAGTTGTGGCACTGATTGCTAGAAGAGAAAAGAGAGGCAAGGGAAATTTTGAAGTCAAATTACCTTTGAAATGTTTCTCATGTAACAAGATTGGTCATTTTGCGTCTAGATGTCCTACAAGAGTTCCAAAGCACAAACCTAAGTTTTTCAAGTCTAAGTATTCAAAGGAAAAGGAATGTTATTATGCTAGTGAGGGTATATCTGATGATGATGATGATGATGATGACTATGATGAAATAGGATTTATTGCTATTAAGGATGATGAACCTATGCATGAAGAAAAAGCCTTAGTATCCCGAGTTGAAAATAAATTTGAATGGGTTATAGATAGTGGTTGTTCACACCATATGATTGGAGATAAAAAAAATTTGTGAGTTTGAAAAACCATGATGGTGGTGTTGTTAGATTTGGTGACAATACTCCTAAGATTATTATTGGAGTTGGATCTATTTCTTTGGATGGAAAGACTAACACTGACAATGTATTACTTGTTGAAGGACTTAAGCATAATTTGTTGAGATACATGCAGACCTATTGATATTTAAGTTATTTTCACAGAAATATTAAGAAAGAATTGTTAAGTTATTATAAGACCTAATCGGTCGATAACTGTTGTTGAATAAGGATAATCAGTTATTCCTTTGTTGTAATTAAACATTCGATTATTGATCACTAGGTTAGGTTTTTGTTAGGAAATGTCATCTTGATCTGAAGCTTGTCTGCATCCTTTGAGTTTTATACTTATAGGGATACCAAGATCAACACATAAGAATAATAAGACTTACTGTTACTATAGACAGATGGAATAGATGGATCAATAACTACAAATGTGAACTCTATTTTACTATTTTCCATAATCAATAAAGATAATTCCTTTTTCTTCATGTATGCAATTGTTTCATTAATATTTTTACAATTAGTCCCTTGGATAAACCAATAGAACTTCTTCAAAGTGATAGTTTGATGTGCATCCTTCTTAATTCAATTCATAGTCCATATTTCAATTGGTTTTCTCATTTTGCATGGTTAAATTCTGTTGATTGAGGCCTCAATCAATTTGTCTGTCATCTGAGAAGTATTATCCTTTTGAAATATCTTTGAATTTGTTCTAGGTTGCATGTACATTTCATAAAACCTTTGAAGTGATAAGTTTTCTTGCAAAACAATCTCTGAGGTTGAACATAGGATTGGAATGATATTGACTCTATTGCCCATTGTTGATTAAGGCACTGGTCTCTCTTGTTTATTGGATTATGGTCATAGTTTCATTGTTTAAAGTTTTGAGATACTATACCCATCTGCTCTATTCAGTTTATATCTTGAAACCATCAAACATTCTTTAAATTCTTGCAACATTAATTTTGAACACTTTAATAATACATTGCTCTTAGTTTTAGGATCTCATTAGTACTTTGCCATATTTTGAGAGAGAGGAGTTTGGAACACATATTATTTGCTCTAAAAATCCCTTAGGATTTGGGAGATAAGTCTAGGGTATAGGCCTACCAGCCTTGGTTCTGCAGAGCCAAAATTGTAGAAGGTTGAAACTTAGATCAGGTTAAAACCTTTTTTGTTGGAAAATCACTTGGGTTTCTTATCATTGGAAAGGCAAAATCCATAGGAAATCCAATTTGTTGATTTGAGCACCAACAGATTGGCGACTCTGTTGGGGAGGTTATCATTAAGGAAAATATTCAGAGTTTCTGGTAATAGAGGTTAGGCTCTACTAGGAGAAAATATTCTAGAAGACAATAATTATTTCCTTCTAAGAAGAAGGTGGTGACTACAATTTTGAAGTGGTGATAAATTTGGTTATATATAATTTTGTTATTGATTTTCTCATGTGGGGTAGAAGATCTTTGCATCCTCATAAGCTTGAATTAGACTTAAGCACAAGGAAAGGAAGGACTCCAAGTGCAAAGATTCCATATGTACCACGTATGATATACCCTGATAAGGATGATCATGAATATGCTTGTGAACAGTTCCCTAATTCAAGAAATCATAGCCATAAGAGCAGTGATGAAAATTGTAATCCTTTTTTCCAAGGTAATAGAGGAGGGCATGAGTTTCAACATGATCCAAATCAGGAAATGACTAAAAGAGAGAGAATAATTAACAAGTGGGATGTTGTGTTTCACGAGATGGCCAATGCAGGATCAAAAGATGAAGAGATGGTCATGGCTCTTAAACGACAACCATAAGAGGTACTAAGGAAAATGAGAATAACAAGAAGTACAATCAGATCACCAACATACAAAGAAGCTCCTAAGGATGATAGAAATGGAGTGTACAATCCTCCTCATAGGAAGAACAATGAGCATATTTTTAACAATAATCATACCAACCCTTTGTTCAAACCAGATAGTAGGGGGAACTGAGAAAAATAAAAATGATAGGGAAAGAAGAGATCATTAGGGACAATGGAACAATGGAGAACAACATAACCACAATAATAGAGTGAATCCTAACACATCTGACCAATATGAACAACATAGACATCAAAATAATGGAAGGATGTATAGTGGATATTAGGATAATAGAGATCAGAATTATGGTCCAAGAAATTTTAATGTCGATTCAAATTTTGGACCAAGAAATGATTAGAGATTTCAGAATGCAAATCAGCAGAATCAAAGACATGGAGCTAACAATCAAAATAGGAACAACTATAGAGCCCCAATGGTTTCTGACAGATATAGACAATTAGATTTTTATGGCATAAGGAGATGTCCTAATGACATGAAAAATGAATTAAGGAGTGCAATACCAAAGTTCTCAGGGAATGGATCAGAATTAGCTGAAGTGCATTGTGTGAATTTGAAGAATATTATCCAAGAATTTGATGAGTTTAATGAGGATGTATACATGAAGCTTTTTGTTCAATCTCTCATAGAAGATGCAACAGAATGGTTTAGAAGTCTACCAGACATATCCATATCTAGTTGGGATGAATTTGTAAATCAAGTCATGGAACAATTTGGTGATCACAATGATACTTATTTTGCTTCACATGAGTTGACAAGTATGAAGAAAAATCAGAATGAGTCTGTGACCGCTGAATTCAACAAGAGATTCAATAAGGTTCTAAATAGGATTCCAAGAGATGTTCATCATGTTGATGCTTTTCTAATTAATTTCTATATGGGTGCCTTTGATAGCAAGACAAATTATGAAATTAGATCTCATAAACCTGCTACTTTGGCACATGCTCTCAAGATTTCTATAGCTATGAAAATGATAGAAAATAATCTGGTATAATTACTAAGAGGGAGGACACCCAGTTATTCAATCCAAAAGAGCCTAAGAAACACAAGAAGGAAGATAGATTAGATAAGCTTATGAATATGGTGAAAGGCCTCCAAGTGAATAATGGAAGAGAAAAGTTTAAGTACAATCAGAATAACCAGGTACCATACAAAAATGATAGATATAAATTGTAGGATATGCCTTATAACACAGAATGGAAGGATGGGAAACCAGTAAACAAAGAATTATATAATCCTGATCCATTAAGGAAGAATAACCATTTTGTGGAAAGCTACCCTTGGTGTGAAGCCTGCATATTACCAGAGTCTTATGAACATTGTGTTGTTTCCCAAAGATGGAAAGAGGATGAAGATCATAATAATGATCAGCAACCCACAGTGAACAAATTATCAACAGATCATGGATGACCTAAATAGAGTATATCAATATGGGAATTATCAAGAGAATCCTCCAAGATTAAGATAATTAATAGAAGAGGAGAAGAAAACATACATAATAGTTGCAGTAGAAGAAGCATGGAGTAATTACAAGTTAAGGAATAGAACAGTGAATGCAGACCGAGGGAAACCTGACCAAGGAACTGATCCAAGGAGGTTGAAGCAAAAAAATATTGCTCAAGATAAACAAGTAGAACCTCAAGAATTTCCAACAATAGTAAGAGAAAATGTGGTTAGTAAATCTCTTCCTAATGAACACTCTTTTATGTTTAATGCGTTATCTCAAGTTAAAATATTTGTTCCATTGCTTGAAATAGTTAAAATACCTGAATGTAAAAGTGAAGCTTTGAAAATATTGTCTAATGTAGGTAATAAGGAAGATCTTAACCAAGAAGTAAAGGATCCTCCAGCTATTTATCTAGGAACTACTTTAATAAAAAATGGAACTCAAATTGATCCTTTTTATCTTACTCTATTGATAAACAATAGATTTGTAAATAATTGTATGATAGATTCTGGTGCAACGGTGAATATTATGCCTAATGATGTAATGAAAGAATTAGGAATAAATGTTGATACCAAATTTGGTAGATGCTATGCTATGGATAATAGATATGTTCCTATTGTAGGTATAATGAAAAATGTTGAATTTAAATTTCCCACATGTCCTGAAATGTCTTATAAAATGGATATTACTATGGTTGAAGTTCCTGCCAATTATGGAATGCTTCTTTCTAGACAATGGTCTAGATTAGTAGGAGGTAGTATTCAATTAGATCTTTCTTATGCTTCTATTCCAGTGAATGGCAGGGATGTAAGGATTGACAAGGAGACTAGAAGTCTATACATTATTGAGGATGTGGATCCAATCTTGGTTACACATTTCTGTCATTCTAATATGGATAACTTTCAGGTAAGTATTTCAAAAAATGCAATGCATAATACTGGACCTATTGAATTACATGTTGAAGTAAATAACAATAAAATTTGGGAAATGTATTTTGATGGTGCTTTCTGCAAGGATGGTAATGGAGCTGGTGTGATTTTCTTTGCCCCTGATAAGAAAACATTTAAATATTCCTTCTTACTAGATTTTGAATGTACTAACAATGTTGAAGAGTATGAAGCTCTACTTATTAGTTTAAAGATACCTAGTAAGAATGGAATAAAATGTTTAAGTGTTTTGGTGATTCTGAATTGATTATTTCTCAAGTTAAAAGTAAATTTGTTGCTAAGAAACCTCAGCTTAAAAGATATAGGAATGAAGTATGATATTTTATGGAATGTTGTGATGCTTTTTCTATTGATTGGATAGATAGGTTAGAAAATATCCTTGCAAATTTTATGGCTAATTTGGCATTGAAGCATAATGACATCCCTTGTGAAGACATAGTTCAAGTTGAAGTTAAAACGAGGCCTCCAATACTTGATAACATCAACAACTGGAAAGTCTTTGAAGATGATAGAGATATAATCAAATTTTTATCATATGAACAAGAGTATGAAGATCAATTGATAGAATTGAATGTTCATGTTGAAATAGAGAATGGGAAAGAAGTGTTGTTTGGAAAGGAAATCATTATGCTTAAAACCAATAAGGTTCCAAAAGATCTTGTAGCAATGGAGAGGTTATTTGAAAATAAAGATTCAAAAATGGACAAGAAAAGCACTAATGTTACAATGGATGAAGTAGAAAGGATAAACTTGGGAAATGAAGCAACACCAAATGAAGTATTTGTGGGTAAAAGCTTAACCCCCAAGATCAGACCAGATATTATCATATTATTGAGAAAATATAGGCATGTATTTGCTTGGTCCTATGATGACCTTAAAGCTTACTGAGAAGACCTTTTTCAACATGAGATACCTTTGAAGCCTAATGCCAAACCATTTAGACAAAGACAAAGACCTATAAACCCTACTCTAGCTCCTAAGATGAAAGATGAGATAATCAAGATGCAGGATGTTGGTATAATAAAGCCAATTAGACACTCAACATGGGTTTCAAATTTGGTCCCTAACAGGAAGAAGAATGGGGATATCAGACTTTGTGTAGATTTCAGGAATCTAAACATATCATCATTAAAGGATAATTATGCACTGCCTAATATGGAAGCATTACTACAAAAGGTCACATGGAATGAATTGTTATCAATGATGGATGGATTCTCAGGGTATAACTAGGTGAAGGTAAAAGAAGAGGAACAATACAAAACCACATTTACTACACCTTGGGGTACTTGTGTATATGCTAGATTGCCTTTTGGAATCACTAATGCATGAGCTACCTTCCAAAGAGCAATGAATGTTTCCTTTGAGGATTTCATTGATGTAATTATGGTGGTGTATCAAGATGACCTAACTGCTTACTACAAGAAGGCAGAAGATCATTTTGGACATTTGGAGCAGATTTTTCAAAGAGCCCTTGTGTATGGGATATCCTTGAACCCAAAAAAATGTCATTTTGTAGTAACTGAAGGAAAATTACTAGGGCATATAGTATCCAAGGATGGGGTGAAAATATACCCTGAGAGGATTGCAACAATTGATAATATTGAGGTTCCTAAGAGTATTAAAAAGATCCAATCCTTCTTTGGAAAAATAAGCTTTGTAAGGAGATTTGTCTTAAGCTTTTCAGAAGTAATCAAGCCAATTGCTATGATGTTAAAGAAGGGTGCAGACATGAAGTGGACAAATGAATATTTAGAGGCATTTGTGAATATTAAAAAGGGAAATTAAGGAAGATCCTATCCTCAAATCCCCAGATTATGCTAAGCCATTTCAGTTATTTTCCTTTGCATCATATCACACCATTGATGACGTCTTACTACAAAAGAATAATGAAGGATATGAACAACCAATAGCATTCTTCAGTAAAACCCTTCAAGCCTCTAAATTAAATTATGATATCAATGAGAAACAAGCTTATGCACTTGTGAAAGTAGTAAAATCCTTCAGGCCTTATTTGGTAGGAGCAAAAGTGATAGCCTATGTTCCTAATGCAACAATAAAAGATATATTCAGACAATCAAAAGTCACTAGGAGAAGATGTAGATGGGTAAATCGGATTCAAGAATTTGATATAGAGATCCAGATCACTAAGATTATTAGAGGACAAGTATTAGCAATGTTGATGGAAGAATCAAATATGGATGCATACAAGTGAATTAGATTGATCTAAGTGAAACTCATACAAGTATTGAAAGATGCCCTTGGTACACTAACATAGTACTTTTCTTAAAACACATGAAGTGCCCTAAAAAATTTACTGATAGTCAGAGGAGAACAGTAAAATTACAAGAATCTAAATATATCTTGATGCAAGGAGACCTATATTGGAAAAATAGGGATGGTGTACTTCTTTTGTGTCTAGATACATACCAAGCTAAAAGGTGCTTAAGGATCTCCATGATGGAGCATGTGGTGGAAATTTTTTAGAAAAAACCACTGCACATAAGATAATGAATGCAAGATATTATTGTCCTTTCATATTTAAGGACTGCCATGAATATATTTAGAAATGTGAAGCATGTCAGAAGTTATCAGGAAAACTCAAATATAATGGTGCATTACCTCTTAACCCTATGTCTACTGAAGAACCTTTCCAAATGTGGGGAATTGATTTCATAGGTGAAATTTTTGATACATCTAGTGGTGGGCATAAATGGATTTTGGTAGCCACTGATTACTTCACTAAGTGGGTGGAAGCCATACCAACTAGACAAGCTACTAGTAAGGTGGTAATCAAGTTCCTGACCGAAAAGATATTGACAAGATTTGGTGTTCCCCAGAAGATTATTTGTGATAATGCTATGTGTTTCAGATCTATACAATTCATTGAATTTCATGAGAGATATGGGATAAAGATTTCTTACTCATCCCCTTATCATCCTCAAGGAAATGGCCAAGCGGAATCTAGCAACAAAAATATAATGAAGATTATCAAAAGAATGTTAGATAACAAAAAAAGATCATGGGAATCAAAATTACCACTTGCACTTTGGGCAGATAGAATTACAATTAAAAAATCTTCTGGATATGCCCCATATGAGATTGTTTATGGAAAGAAAGCTCACTTACCACTAAATAATTTGTTGCCAGTATACAAGTTTATAAATACTGAGCAGTGAGAAGAAGTGGATTTCATGGAAGACAGACTCCAACAGCTTGCAGAATTGGATGAAATAAGGAATCAAGCACATGAAAGGAATCAAGAATTGCAGTAGCAAGTGAAATATTTGTTTGATAAGAAAACTACAAGAATGAAATTTCAGGAAGGAGATATGGTTTTCAGATGGAATGTTAAAGATAAAGACAAAGGCAAACATGGAAATTTTGAGGCTCTATGGGTAGGGCCTTTTGTTATTTCTGGTAAAGGAGGTGAGAAATCTTACATCTTATAGGAATTGGAGTGTTAAAATCATGAACTTCCTATGCATGGTCAGTACCTTAAACCTTTTTTCCATTAAAGATAACAATAGGCAGGTTTGTTTTTTTCTTTCTTATCTTTGCATTATGTATTATATTCTTGTATCTTTCTAATGGTCTGCTTTTGCAAAGATAGCTTGGATCTTGTTGTATTCAGGTATAAACACACATCCCCAGAAAGAGCCACTGGTGGAACCCATATCTGCAAATAAATTTGTATCCATAATCAGTTAGGGAAGTAACTCTTTACATTTATTTATTTATCTTCTATAGCCTTTTGAATTATATATTACATTTTTACTTATGTTCCTTATGTATTTTATTAAGTGCTATATTATTTGAATCCAATATCTATAATAGATATACTTGTTTACCATTGATTTATGCTTATCTCCTCTGTGATACAAATAAAAGGATAGTAAGGTCGAGGTCAAAATTCAATAGTTGTAATCAACAAACAACTTAGTGAAACTATATGATCATACAATTACATTCTGCTTACCTATAAGCATGATGGTGCAATGAGGCAATGAGGAAATCTTCTATCCATCATGGAGTGGCAACATATTCTGGTCTCGACCTCCATGATAACTGATAACAGTCAAATTGAGTTGTCGACAATTGAAAGTTCACGACCGGTGTACACATAGATTCTTTTTAATTGAATTGGCACCACAAAACAAGAATCACGTGTCCTACAGATTTAGTTTGACTAAAGCTACTCTAAGTCGCATCTGATTAGATTAAGCTTTGATCTGATAGTCGAGTGCAATGACACTATCTCAAGCCGTACAATGTTTAAAAACCATGCGATGGCAAAAAAGCTGACAGGTGTCTCGGGCCTACCAAGATATACATGTGGAGTGACGTAGATACATATGTCGACATTTGATTGGCTGATCAAAGTGACTAGTTTACACGGAGGCACTTATAATAAAGTAAATGAAAGATTAATTAAACATAATCTTTTAGCTTGTGTTTTAAATCGACAGCTGGGACTTAATCTGGCAGAAAAAATTAATCAGCAGATAACTACGGCATTTGAGGCAGATCTATGACTGTAGGATACAAGATCTACGGCTCTGTGCGATGACGCGATGGAGAGATGACCAGATGTTAACCACTACATGATAGCTTAGGATGTGACACGTGGTGACAATGGGAAAAAGACAAAAGACTTTGATGTCTACGCTTATTGTATTATTACATGGCATTTTAGAATATCATAACCTTTTACAATTAGGGTTTGTTTATCATTGATAATTTGACTTTTAGTGCAGATTACAAAGGTGGCAAACTTGTTTTGATCGAACGATCTAGATTTCTCAACGTCGAGACGAATGGTCACATGTAGATGTGATGAAAAGAGGTCGTAGATAAATGATAGACGCCATGGTTGCAGTCGATGTAAGATAACAAACGTGAATCCAAAGACTACCTACCAAAGAATACAATCATTATCATGTACATATATATGGGGTCAACATGATCATGAGATAAACTATGGGTGGATATGCGGTCGAATTATCAGCATAATATAGATCCATTATTTAAAGCCATTGACTCAGACATATTATGTAGAGATAATGAATGAAACCATGGATGGATATACATGCAGACCTATTGATATTTAAGTTATTTTCACAGACATATTAAGAAAGAATTGTTAAGTTATTATAAGACCTAATTGGTTGATAACTATTGTTGAATAAAGATAATTGATTATTCCTTTGTTGTAATTAAACATTCATTTATTGATCACTAGGTTAGGTTTTTGTTAGGAAACATCATGTTAATCTGAAGCTTGTCTGCATCCTTTGGGTTTCATACTTATAGGGATACCAAGATCAACACATAAGAATAATAAGACTTACTACTACTATAGACAGATGGAATAGATGGATCAATAACTACAAATGTGAACTCTATTGTACTATTTTCCATAAACAATAAAGATAAGTCCTTTTTCTTCATGTATGCAATTTTTCATTAATCATTTTACAATTAATCCCTCAGATAAACCAATGGAACTTCTTCAAAGTGATAGTTTGATGTGCATTCTTAATTCAATTCATAGTCTATATTTCAATTGGTTTTCTTATTTTTCATGGTTAAATTCTGTTGATTGAGGCCTCAATCAATTGGTTTGTCATCTGAGAAGTATTATCCTTTTGAAATATCTTTGAATTTGTTCTAGGTTGCATGTAGATTTCATAACACCTTTGAAGTGATAAGTTTTCTTGCAAATATGTCTCTGAGGTTGAACATAGGATTGGAATGATATTGAATCTAATGCCCATAGTTGATTAAGGCATTGGTCTCTCCTGTTTATTGGATTATGGTCATAGTTTCATTGTTTAAAGTTTTGAGATACTATACCCATCTACTCTATTTAGTTCATATCTTGAATCCATCAAACATTCTTTAAATTCTTTCAATATTATATTTGAACACTTTAATAATATATTGCTCTTAGTTTTAGGATCTCATTAGTACTTTGCCATATTTTGAGAGAAAGGAGTTTGGAACACATATTATCTGCTCTAAAAATCCCTAAGGATTTGGGAGATAAGTCTAGGGTATAGGCCTACCAGCCTTGGTTCTGCAGAGCCAAAATTGCAGAAGGTTGAAACTTAGATCAGGTTAAAACCTTGTTTGTTAGCAAATCACTTGGGTTTATTATCATTGGAAAGGAAAAATCCATAGGAAATCCAATATGTTGATTTGAGCACCAACAGTACCATTGTTGCAATTGAAAGCAAAGTTAATCTTTTAGTTTCATATATTGTTTTATTATGATGTAATCACTTTTTGTGGAAATATAATGAAGGATTTATTTTGAGTTATGTTATGTGTTAGTAGTTAGCAGAAGCCAGCCAAGGGGACCAACTTGGAAGGTCGATTAGAGTACACTAGGTTAATTTTTTTTAAGTATTTACAACATTTCAAGTAGAATTTACTGTTTCCTCCTGTAGCATTATAACTTGTGTATGTTCCTACAACACCTGCAAGGATAATCATAGTGAATTATTTGGGTTGATAGAATAGGTTAAAGTTGAACTTATAGTTGTCAGAATCAATTTCATTAAGTAGTTGTGTGTGTTTAGTTTCCTGTAGCAATAGTGTAAGTTCCTTTCATGTATTCTCCTTCCTACAACTTAAGTGACATGACTCTATGAGAGACTTAGTTCATAAATCATGTTGTCCCATTTCAAGTATACGTCGTTGGGTTGAAAATTGAAATGCACTTCATGATAGGAAAAATAATACTTAGTTTGAATACACTATTCCTAGGAGAAGCTTTGGCATGATTATTATTACCTATTGTGGGGCTATCCAAGAAGAAGAAGAAGAAGGAATATAAATGTTTCTTTTCTAAAGAAGAGCTTGCAAATCAAAAATTTGTTTTGCATATCTGTTGCAGCTCTAAATTTTGGCAAAATTTTGAGTCTTATATAGTGATAAAATTCTAAAAAAAGGTATCCTAAAATCCATGCCCAATGATTGATAAAATAATGAAGTATATGAAATGGGATACAAAAACATATTAAATTTTAATTAAAAGTTGAGGGATTAGGGAAGGAAGCTCTCTGACAGGAACAATCAAAATTCTGTAAGTGAAGATTTCAGAGATGCTGGAATTTTGACCTTCTGTAAAGATGATGTTGACAGAGAATGAAAACGATTAAATATTGCAAATCTAAAAAAGACCCAGTTCGTAAAATCATATTTCCTATCTCCAGTAAAAATATTAAGTTCTTATAATTTGATTTGGATTTTAGACCAAAGCCAAATCCGAAAGATAGGTAGTTATTAGTTAGTTAGTTGATTAGTTTTTCTCAAAAGTGTTTTCTAAATTTTAATGGAAAATGATGTCTTTTCACCCTAAAGGGGTATGAAAAATATTCAACAACATATATATGTGGTGTAAAATTTAATCATAAAAAGGAGAAGCACATTGTATAATAGAATTTGATCACAATTGCAATATGAACTTCAATGTACTAGTTTTTCAATATCAATAAAGATAAGTGCTCTTCATTTTATTTATGGTTCTAAGTGTATAGTCAGAAAATGGAAGCACTTCCATAGGAGACTGGTTTAGCCTTCTGAGTGAGTGGTTTGGGGTCATGAAAAGCACCTCTGAATGGGTTCCTGATCTTGACATGGCTTCCCCCTGACCTGCCTTTCTAACCTCCATTTCTTGACCTAAATTTTGCATTCTGGGTCTCTGACCTGTGAACCTGGGATCTAAGGATAGGGTCAACCTCCTAGGACAGGGTCGACCTCAGGCCTATCCTAGGACAGGGCCGACCTCGACCTTGTCCCAGGGTCCAAATCCCAGGAACTTTTGGTTTCCGGGATGTCGGTCTTCACAAAAATTTTATTCTCGCTTCCAGGTCGGCTGTTTCGGGTTTCGAATTGGTTGATTCATAAATTATATTTAATATAGGTTCTCTCCTAGGGTTAAAGGCTTAAATGATGATTTAATTATCCTATGTAGGCCTCCTTAGAAGATTGTGCCCTAATTTCATATAAAAGGGAGCCTTCTCCTCTCATTTTCTCTAACCACGATCAAGCAATTGAAGTCTTCTAATCAAGCATCAAGCATCCTTATGAAGTGAAGTCCAAACAAGAAATTAAGAAAGATTTGAAGCAAGAATCCATCATTCTCAAGTATCCATTTGCATGAAGGAGATCCATTGGAGGCCATTGAAGGATTCAAGCCAAAAAAGTGCCCTTTTGGTGATCTCTCCATCC
>MU225864.1:1108765-1125076 GCA_018584345.1 Thuja plicata
TCCAGTTCACATGGGTAACTTCACCCACCTCTTCAGTTCAAAAAGGTAACTCATAATTAGCTCCTCAGTTAACCAAACTCTATCTCCTCTTAACCAAATAAAGAGGTGGAGTTTACTGTGGATCTTTCCTGTCCCTTTTGATCACAACCGTTCATCTCCCCATCTCTGGGATTGATCTCAACCACTCATTCCATCAGCAATTCTTATATAATAAACCCTTCGTAACTATTTGAAGGATCCAGGATTTCAAGCTTACATGCGCCATTACTCTGTCAACATTCAAGCTATCTTGCGATCACACACTTTTCAATTATCAAATTCTCAACGCTTCTCAAGTCATAGACGCTGCCCAGCCAATACTGAGCATCAAGAACAACGTTTCAGAAGGAGTAGAGAGAAACAATAGAAGCTTCAAGCATCGAAGGGTATGCATTCGTTTGTCTTCCTCTTTGTTGTTTGTACATTTTATTGCTCACGTTTCGATTATTCCTTTAGTAGTTATTGCGTAATAGATTTGCATGCACTTGTGAACCTTGGCTACTAACCCCTGCCCTTGGAAAGCTGTGGGAAACCGGAGAGAGAGGCGTACAGTAACCATTAAGTCTCTCATACCAAGCTCTTGGGCCTATTTAAGTCCATAAAGTTCTTTCTTTAATCTACATACCATGTCTAGTTTATCTGAAAGTTTGAATCCTTCAGACTGCTCTATGTAGACTTCTTCCTTCAAGTCACCATTCAGAAAGGCTGACTTGACATCCATTTGGTATACCTTAAAGTTATTGAATGTTGCATAGGCCATGAACAACTTGATAGCTTCAAGTCTTCTCATAGGGGACAATTTATCAGTGTAGTCTATTCCTTCTCTCTGCACATATCCTTTATATACTAATCTTTCTTTGTTCCTTACCACTGTTCCTTCTTCATTCATTTTGTTCCCAAATATCCACTTTATTCCGATCACATTCTTGTCATGAGGTCTGGGGACCAGTTCCCATGTTTCATTCTTGATTATTTGATCTAATTATTCTTGCATGGCACTTTGCCAATCTGAATCTTTGCATGCATATTCAACACTTAAGGGTTCAATCTGTGAAAGTAAGCATACCTCTTCATCAACGGTTGAACATTTTTCTCTAGATCTTGTCAAGACTTTTGCACTCTGATATCCAATGATATCTTCCTTAGAGTGGTATTTGGATATGTATTTTGAGTTCTTAGGAGTGATACTTTCATCTGTAATCTATGATTCTTCTTCACTTGGTTAAGGATTGTTACATGAAACATCAATACAGTCAAACATTTCTTCAATAACTGTGTCCTTATTGATGGGTCTGGGCTCATCTTCAATCATGGGAGCATAGTCATAATATCTTTCTTGAATCATTAAATTCTCATCAATCTTCACACGAGTACTTTCAATGATCTTCTTTAATCTTAGATTAAAACATCTATAGGCTTTTCTTTTAGTAGAGTAACCAAGAAAAATACCTTCGCCGCTTCTAGCATCAAACTTGCCAATGCTATCATCTCTCTTGATGTAGCACTTGCTTCCAAAGATTCTGAAGTATTTTACAGTAGGTACATTACCAAACCAAAGTTCATAGGGTGTCTTGTTTGTGCCTAGCCTTAATTGTATTCTATTGATGGTATAGACTGCTGTATTGACTGCATCTCTCTAATAAGTATGAGAAACCTTTCCTTCAATCATGATAGTGTGCATTGTATCAAGTATTATTATGTTCCTTCTTTCTGCAATCCCATTCTACTGAGGGGTTCTAGGTGCACTTAACTATCTCTTGATTCCATGCTTTTCATAGTAATCATAAAACTGGTCAGAGGTGAATTCTCCTCCTCTATCAGATCTCAAACATTTTATCTTTAGTCCAGATTCATTTTCAACCTTAGCTTTGAACACTTTGAACCTCTCAAAAGCTTCATATTTGTCTTTTAAGAATGCAACCCACATCATCCTTGAGAAATCATCAACAAACAAAATGAAATACCTTTCTCCGTAGTAAGATCTTTTTTGAGTAGGTCCACATAGGTCTGTATGTATCATATCTAATTTATTTTCTGCAGAGTCTTGTTTACTCTTGAATGAGGTCCTCACATGCTTCCCCATCACACATTCCCTGCACATGGTGTCAACTGGTCTTGCAATACTTGGAAGGTCTCTTAATTCCTTTATATTACTTATCCTGACTATGTTGTCAAAATTTATATGACAAAGTCTCTTGTGCCATAGCAACCTGTCATCCACTTTTGCAACAAAACAACTTACTTCTGAATTGAGCTGAAAACATTACCTTTGTTCTTTGAGCCTGATGCAATCATGTCTCCTTCTTTGTTGTTAATGATTCACTTGTTGTTTTTGAATTTCAACTGATATCCTTTATCAAGAAACTGTCCAACACTTAGTAAGTTGTGATGTAAACCATCAACATAAAGAACATCATCTGTCTTATTCTTTCCATCTAAGGTGATAGAACCTATACCTATGATAGGTTTGGGAGTGTTATCTCCAAATCTAACCATGCCACCTTTGTATTTGTCCAAATGTACAAATATGTCTTTGTCTCCTGTCATGTGGTGTGAACATCTACTATCAATGATCCAGTCAGTTATGATGTCATCTTTTGAAACTAATGCTAACTCTTGTTCTTTTTCTTCATCTTCTTTGTCCATTTCTTCAAGCATCTTTTCAATTTATTTAATGGAAATGAAACCAATTTCATCTTCTCCTAAATAATCATCAGTTACACCATCTTCAACATGATAACATTCCTTAGTGTACTTGGGCTTGTAATCTGATATGAACTTCTTGACTCTTGTAGGACACTTGGATGCAAAGTGACCAACTTTGTTGCATGAAAAACATTTGAATGGTATCTGTCCTTCATATTTCCCTTTACCTTTCCTTTCATTCTTGGCAATCATAGCAATGATCTCTTCTAGTTCTGTATCAACTTCTTCATTATTACTAGAGCTGCTTATGGATTTCTTGCTGTGGACTGAGGCTTTGAAAGTTGTCTCACTTTTAGGTTTTGTCTTCAATCTTGATATCTCAAATGAAGATATTTTTCTGATCAAAGTCTCTCTCTTGAAGTCTTTTAAAAATTGCATAGTCTCATCTAAGATATTGATCTTTCTCTCATAGTCTACTGTTAGTGTGTTCATTAGTTTTTACATTGTATCATCCTCTGAAATTTATCCACCATTGTTCCTGATACTTGAAACTGCTTCATTAATTCTTTGATTGTAGGCTCTAATGTTTTCTTCAGGTAGCATCTCTAAGTTTTTGTACCTTTTCTTCCATGTTTTTCTGCGAGCATTCTTTGCTTGGATGTCTCCTTCAAACATATCTTCTAAGTATTTCCAAATAGAGTATGCTTTATCTATCTTCTTGATCTCATAAAATTCACTTTCGGATAGGGCACTGATTAGGGCTTCTTTGGTGATTGAATTATGAGTGAACACTTCCTTTTGTTTGACTGTAGAGTCTTCTTCTACAAGGTCTTTCAAGGTGGGGACTTCAATTGCTTGAGTGGAAATCTCATAGATCTCAAATCCAATGCACTGAAGATGTGTTATCACTTTTTTCTTCCAGTCAAGATAGTTTTCTCCATCGAACTTAGGAATCTCTTTCCTAAAGAATGCCATCTGATCTACCTTAAGCTGTTAGGCTTTCTCTCCAAGGCACTTGGCTCTGATACCAATTGTTAGAATAGTCCCAGAGGATAACTGAGAGGGGGGGGGTGGTGAATCAGTTATCAACTAATTTAATTTATTTTCCTTACTTAGATCTCAATTACATAAATCAAATGCACATTCAGATAACACAAAAATTTTGGTTATGGGGAACCCAAATAGGTAAAAACCTCGGTGGGAATTAGCAGCCACAAAGAACTATACTTGAGTATAATTATCCCTGTTAAGAGATCTTGCAACCCTGTTAGGAGTTTTTCTTTACAATGCAATAAGTACAGAGACCTGATTAAAGGTTGGACCCTGTTAGGAGTCTTTTAAAAGTAACCCTATTAGGGGTGATGACTCACTGTCCCAAAGCTTACTGCTAAAATGATGAAGGCTGCAACCTTCAGTAGAATAGATATACACTATATCTAATAGATGAACTATTTGAGTAGACCTGTTTTCTTGATCAGTTCCAGTGTATTGTGTACTTCCACTTCTTCTTCACATAGATCTTTTCTTGATGAATGAAATGTATCTACTATCCCAAATCAATGAACATTCTGTTATGTACTTTTTCTATCTTTTTTCTTCTAATTCACACTTGGCGTTCATCAAATGAACTACTATAAGTATCTTCTCCAAAGGATGTGATCTTCATCAGCTCTAGGATTCCCTTCAATAATTATTTAGTCGGCCACATCAACCACACAACCTGATTTGAAACACGCAACTCAAACTGAATAGACGTGATGCTTCACAAAGTTGGCTCCACCAAATTAACTCCAACTTCACGATTTTGATAGAACATTTTTGGCACCTTTAGATAATTATCTTTAACTCATAACTAAACATGAATACAAACATGCATATCCCAAAGATAGGTGCAACTCAAGAAATAATGTAATTATGCCGGCTCTTTACAGATAGTCTTCAATCTCTGTAACTATCATAACTAATTAGCATAACTCAACTTATACTTCATATCTGACTCAGCGTGAATGCACATAGCATCTAGAACATGTATACACCATGGAAATGAACACACATAGCTCTAGAACATCTGTACTGATAATTGCATATAGAACACTGTTGTAAATTATATGTTGTCATCAATGACAAACATACAATCAATTATTTGCACAGAAGAAAATCTCCAACACATATATGTTATCATTCTTCAGTTCTAATATAGGATCAGATTAAATGATGTTGTGGATGTGACATAATTTCATTTGGTTGTCTACAGAAGGACTTGTTGTAAGAAGTAATAGTTTGGAATGATTGTATTTATGGCTTAGAATCATTGAAAACAATTGATTACTGCATTTCTGACTTTGGTTAAAGGTTATTTCCCATGGATAAAGCACTGGCTGGTGATTAGTATCTTATGTACTAATGCATTTTCAGTTCAATATTGGTTATATTCTACATTTTAAATAGAAACTTTGACATATCTGAAGGTTTTATGTGGCTTGTGATGGTGTACTAATCTCATGCTCCACTTCAAGGTTGATGTTCAATGGGTGATTAGTTGGTCACGTAGTATCTCCCGGTCATGTTGATACCTTAGTGAGATCTTTTTTGAGTGACGCCTTACTAAATATTTGAAGGTGTTGAAGGGTGTACCCCCCTTGGTTTTGCAGAACCTAAAGCGTAGAAGGATGGATCCGCATCCTTGTTAATTGGTCCTTTTCAATCTTGGTTGCGTACTGGGAGTTGGCTACTCTTTAAAATCTATCAGAAACTGAAAAGGTTGTTGTCCATTTATCATAGCGTAAAAAAGAACCAACAAAATGGAAACTCCACTAGGGATAGAGATGGAAAAATCTTGCTAAAATTTTAAATAATATCTAGTGTTTCATTGTCCTAAATGATTCAGGTTTATCAAGTTGAGCTAGACTCCTGGCCTGTTTGTTTAAAAATCTAGTCATTTTCTGCCATATCCATTTTAGGATAAGAGTTCTTAATGTTTGAAAATCTTAAGGTCTTCAGATCCTAATTGTCAGCCTGTTTGTTGTTGTTAAAATAATTATGAATGTCTTCTTTGTGAAAGAAACGTGTCAAATCCTATGGACTTGCTGAAACTCTGCTATCTTTGTTTGAATCCCAACTTTTCCTTGTTCTATTAATTTTCTATACATTCTCACAGCAGTGAGTGGTGACTCTGAAAGATCTCTACACCAGTGTGCATTTAATGATGAAATGTGATGATTAGTTGGAGTTACTTTGCAGCAAGGATTTAGCAGATGCTCAAAAATTTAGTGGTGAGTGACAAAATTAGAAGGAAATAAAGAAGGATAGCAGAAAAAGAATTTACCCAAGTATTCCTCAAAAATTTTATGAGATAATTTTTTCCTTACTAAGTGAAGAAGTCACTAGAGAAAAGGAAAGTGAATTTAAAAGTTTCGCATATTTCTTGTTTTACAATCTCAGTCATCAAAATTAGAAGTATGTTATCTTGTTGTGTGAAATAAATGATTGCATAAGTTGGATAGAAATATTTATGAGTAAGAAGATGTATTATAAATAAGTAGTGCAATATATTGTCTCTTGTCAATGGATCAAGATATGATGCCTAGATCTGAAATTTATCCTACAGATCTTGAAGAAATCCAAAAGGATATTGCATTATTTAATCAAAGAATACAAGACCAAGCCATCTTGTTTTCAAAAAGACATGTGGGAGAAATAAAAGAAGATTCAATACATGTGTATTATGAAAAGTTTTCCAATGTATATGATAAGTTTCTGAAAGGGATTGAACTTCAAGAGTCTGCCTATCTGCATTTGTTCTTAGAGCTTTGTATGCCTAAGTCAGTAAATTGGTCTGCATCATGTAAAGAAGAAGGCATTGAACTTGTTATAAAATGGATAGATGAGTTTGAAGAATCTGAATTTGAAAGTACTGATGATGTTGAATCTAGTTGTATAGACAATCATGACTATGATGCTGATAGTGAAGTAGATGAATATCAAGATGTCAAAGATGAAAATCTAGTTACGGATGTTTCCGTTGGATTTGTAGATTTTTTTTATTATCAACATGGTAATGCAGATTTCTTGTCTCAGTTTAGTGAAAATTTTTGCGGGCAACAAGAGAATGATTATGATGCGGATAATATTTTTAGTGATCATTCTTTTGCACAAAAAGGAACAAGCCAATAAACTTCAATCCTTGTTCCCAATGGAAAATACATTCGCAACAGTAAAGGAGAAATTAAAAACAATAAAAGTGAAGTTCAATGTTCACTAAGTAGTGAAAGAATATCAGAACTACTAGCTACTAATTTTAAGAGGTATGCACCTCATATAGAATCCACTTTGCAGTACCTAGTTGATATTTTCTTTGAAAATGATGACATGTTAATGGGTGAAAGGTGTGAAACTTATACTAATTTTTTTCCCTACTTTCGAGGCAAACAATGTACAAAATGGAAATGCATATAACTGCGAGAAATTTGGTTACGTCAAGTATGATGAATATGATGACTCATATGCTGGTGTGGATTCAAATTTTGATGAGTCTTTTATAGATGATTCTTGTATACATCATAATGTTGATTACACCCTTAAGAAGATTGAAAGATCTACATGTGTATTTTCAGATTTGCAAGTTGTAAATGAGCGGTTACTTGATGATACATTTTCAGATTTGGAAGATGCTTGTAAAAGTTCTAATTAGAAAGAAGTCTCCAATGTTGTGCAATCATGTTTTGACTTGGATAGTTTGCAATTTACTTTTATGACTAATATCGAGTCCCTTGTGCAAAATAATGTTCACGATGTGTGTAATTCTAGCCGTGTAAAGGAGCTGGAATGTTTTCCTTTTCAACTTGTCAGTATTGGTAAAGAGTGTGACAGTTAAGTGTTACATATTGATCAATGTTCTCAGTACTGGGGTGACTTCTAGGTACCTAATGAAATGGAAGATGTTGATTATTTGTTATTTGATATGAGGAAAATATTGGACAGCATGTTGGATCATGTTGCAAGAAATAATAAGTAATGTTTACCTTTGATCCATGGAAATGAGAATCAAGTTTTTGATAGGGGTAAGTAGTGAGTTCTGTTTGATGGTTTAGGGCCATTTGTAAATATTGTACATGTTGTATAGTCTCTTTTATTCAGTTGTGTGTTAGGTGTTTTGTGCTTTCAATAAGGAACCTGGTTTTGGAAAGTCAAGAGAAGAAGTCTGATTTTTTACTAGTCTACTTCACCAAGAGATTATGAATTCTTGCAATACTTGCAGGAGGTATTCATCCCTAGAAAGAGCCACTATTAGGTCTATTTAAAAAAAATTCCAAGCAAGTGATTCCTTGGTCTGCAAGCTTCACAGAGGCCATGTGTAAAATTTTGAAACCCTTGTTTAAGTCTTCAAGTGTAAATCCTGTCTAAAACCCTAAGTGTTGAAGCTGTTTCTATTTTTACATTACCTTTTTGGTCACTTAAGTTATGTGTCCACCATGTGTTCTTTTAAATAGGGCCATGTCAATTTAACCTAAGCCTTTGGCACTTTACTAATCCCTAATTTTGAAAGCTTGCAAGTCTTTTATTTAAGATCATGTGTCGTGCAATTTTGTTTTGAGCCAACGGTTAACTTAATCGATTATGATCAAGATGTGCACCATCTAACATATAAGTCATTAAGTGGTGATGCCATGTATCTTGGCGGGCTTGAGATTTGTGAAAATTTGTTAGATAAACCACAGTCAGATTCCCTTTTGATCCAACGGTGGACTTAATGACTTTATCCAAAGATGCGCACGATCTATCTTTCAAGCCATTAAGGCGTGCTTATGCGTGTCCTAGAGATGACGTGGGTTCTACTAACATGAAGGTGACCATAGATTAAAGTTTTGACAATTCTAAAAATATCTAACAGCTGACTTGATAGCTTAATATTAAGATGCACATAATCTAGCATACAAGCCATTAAGTCGCAATGTCATGTCTCTTAGTAGGTCTGACTGAGGTCGTAAGAAAGGAGTTAAAGGTTCATCATTTAAAGGTTGATCCAATGGTTGACTTAAATGCTGGGTGATAAAGTGATCGATATCTACAGTATAAGTGATTAAGTCATGTTGACGCATGGCACTCGGCGGGCCTAGTACAATGCAAGGATAAAATAAAGAGGATGCGGTTTGAAAAGGATCCAAAAGCTCACTTAATGACTTAAGGTAAAGATGAGGAAGATCTAGTGTATAAGCCATTAAGTGGTGTTGACACGTGGCTTCTCTGATAAATTTATATCTATAGTTAGTAAAGTTTGGGGTAGATGTAATGGGTCACAACTTTCAGATATCAGATTTGATGAGTTTTGAAGAGGGTTATTCTGAGGTATTCATTTAAATCTACATTTTGCACATTGCTTGATTATAGCGAATGACCTACTTTGCATGGTTGCATCTTTGGCCAAATAAAGTTTCATGATATAAGGATTATGCCGAGGTGTTGTAGGTTTTGGCACTATATCCAAAAATTTTAAATATTTCAAGCATTGGTCTTTTCCCGCGTAATGTTGCTCAGGGCTTTGTCTTTTCTTTTGAATAGGGTTTTAAATTTATGCTAAGTTGTTAAGCTATAATTTTATGCCTAGTTGCACACTCATTCTATTTCATTTAAGTGATCTTAATGGTTGTGTGAGTGAGCCGCTCAGTAGTTAGTATGTGATCACGCAGTCATGAAATTTTTGTAAAAGATTGACTTGGTTCGGCGAGTGAGCGAGTTATTAGAAAAGGTCTATCGCGTAGTTGTGATGTTTTTAATATTTTAAATTTTTAGCTCGCGAGTGTGTGAGTAGGTAAGTATTATGGTTAATCACTCACTCATTCATGTTTTATGTTTTATGACTTTTACTGTGCGAGTGTGCGAGTCCAGTTTGAAAATGGGCCATCACTCGCTCATTTTTTTTTCATTCTAATGTTTTTCCTTCTATGAGAGGTTGACGCTAGATAACTAAGTACTTATTGATGGTCATCGCTCAGTTGTGTTGATCATATTTTCAAAGTTTCCAATCTATGAGTGAGCGATGAAGGATATGTTTTAGATATCTCACACCCGCGAGTGATAAAGGTCAAATCAAATTTTCACATCAAGTGCGCGACTAAGGGAGATTCAATAAAAGTAATGCTATTGCTCACTCGCAGAAGGTTTATAATCAAAAGGATAACTGTTGCAAGTGTGTGACCAGATAGATTTTGATTCATATCACTCACTCACTGATGCTTGCAACCTAAGTACTTTTCAGTTGTGAGTATGCGACTAAAGGAGATTGTCATGTCAGCGCTCAGTCGTGATGCATCGGTCGGTAATGTTTTTCAAGCCACGAGTGTGCGGGTAAAGAATTTTGTGATTATCTCTCACTCTCCAAGGCTTAGTGGGAACCAAATAATGGACAATGATTGAGCAATCAGTTAGTGGTATGTACTCAAAAGGGTCATCACTCACTCGCAAGGATAATAAGATCTATTCAGAAGTGTGCTGCGGGTGGGCGACGAGGTAAATTTTCAATCAGTTATTTTCTCATCGCTTACTCATGAAGTATCAATCATGAAGATATAAACATTGCGATTGCATGATTGGAAAGATAAAAGAAGCCAAAGAGCTTTCATTTCACACTCGCCGGATGGGCACGGATCCTGTGGTGGCGAGATCGATGACCGAATTAAAGGCTTGAAGGAAAGATGCAAGGAGGTTAGTTTATAAGTGATTAATTTGTGGTGACATGTGACACCTGGGATAGATGCCAAGATGTGGCGCAGTGTAGAGGTGGCTCCTCTGGACCAATCTAGAGGTGCCATGTGGCACGATCTGGTGCGTTCTGGGCATAGAAGATGAAATAAAAGGTAAAATGCAGATTTAAACAAAGATTAATGTGTAGACAAGGTGTGTTAAAAGGTATAAAGTCTATCCTAAAAATAAAGATTAATATGCATAGGACTTATAAGGTAAAATACATATTAAAGTGGGAAAGACAAAAAAATTAATGTGCAAAGGTTGAAAGTGTAGATAAATTTAAAATGCAGAAGTAAAGTACAAAATTGAGTAAAAGGTATTAAATATTAATCTGCACTATTCTATAGAAGAGATATTCTAATGTTTTTAAAACATTTCAAATATACTTGCCTTCTGAGATGAATAGATTTTTCATGAGAGGATATCAGAGATTTTCAAAGGCAGTTTTGAGGGGATATTTTGGCAGATCAAATCAGATTTTCAGATTGAGAAAAGGAAGTTTTAGATATTTTGGAAAGGGACACGTGTTTCTTGGAGGATGAATCTAATGTTTTCTTTTCTTACATATTCAGATTTTTGGCCTTTGTACAGGGTTCCAAATCTTGGTCTCCACAGAGGGTTTCAAGTTGTGCTTAACTCCAAGAGCTTCCAGTCTTTCTTGGTTCTACATTAGGGATATAGCTTCTTGATTAAACTAGTTTGTTTTAGGTAGAATAGAATGTCATTGGTCTTTTGCAGCTTATTTAAGAGGTATTTGTCTGATTGCAAATTTGTGTGCAGTAATGTGATTCTTCATACTTAATATAAAAGTTCAAGATTCATATCTCTCCTTGGTGTCAGTCTTGTGAAGTCTAAATTTTTTTATTCTTTGCATAGAGTTATCTATGTATATGTTATCATTCTTCAGTTCTAATCTAGGATCAAATTAAATGATGTGGATGTGACATAGTTTCATTTAGTTGTCTGTAGAGGATTTGTTGTAAGAAGTAATGGTTTGGACTGATTGTATTTATGGCTTAGAATCATTGACAACAGTTGATTACTGCACTTATGACTTTGGTTAAAGGATATTTCCCATGGATAAAGCATTGGCTGGTGATTAGTATCTTCTGTATTGATGCATTTTCAGTTCAATCTTGGTTATATTTTGCATTTAAAACATAAAATCTGACATATCTAAAGGTTTTATGTGGCTTGCGATGGTGTACTAATCTCATGCTCCACTTCAAGGTTGATATTCAATGGGTGATTAGTCGGTCACCTAGTTTCTCGTAGTTGTGTTGAAGCCTTTCTGAGATTGTTGTTGGGTGATGCCTTATTGAATATTTGAAGGTGTTGAAGGGTGTCCCCCCCTTGGTTTTGCAGAACCTAAAGCATAGAAGGATGGATCTACATCCTTGTTAATTGGTCCTTTCAATCTTGGTTGAATACTGGGAGTTGGCTACTCATTAAAATCTATCAGAAAGTGAAAAGGTTGATGTCCATTTATCACAACATAAAAAAGAATAAAAAAAATCCATGCCTAATAATTGATGATATGATGAAGTATATGAAATGGGATACAACAACATATTACATTTTAATTAAAAGTTGAGGGATTAGGGAAGGAAGCTCTGTGACAGGAACAATCAAAATTCTGTAAGTGAAGGTTTCAGAGATGCTGGAATTTTGACCTGTTGTAAAGATGATGTCGACAGAGAATGAAAATGATCAAATACTGCAAATCTAAAAAAGACCTAGTTCATAAAATCAAATTTCCTATCTCTAGTAAAATTATTAAGTTCATACAACTTGATTTGGATTTTAGACCAAAGCCAAATCCGAAAGATAGGTAGTTATTAGTTAGTTAGTTGATTAGTTTTTCTCGAAAGTGTTTTTGGTGTGAGTGTTCCAAATGGATTTCTTGCACAATCTCCTAAGAAGATCTTCCTTATCTTCTTCAAGAATCCTAATCTCCTCTAGGTCCTTATTAGGATTAGAAAATTAACTAAGTCCTAATCCTACTCTTCTCTAAGAGTCTCCACTTTGTGCTTCACCTTTGAAAGACTAACACCCTAGTAGTTACTTCACTTCTCCTACTTACACTTAGAAGTGTCTAAGTGCCAATTTCCACTCTAACACTCATGAATCACTTGCAGGGGTGTCTATCACCATGTAGACATTGCATTTGATCACATTTTAATCCATCTTGAGGGATCTCATACTCATTTTCAATCGAGTCCAATTTTTTGTCTTCAAGAGGCCTAATTGAGCTTACTTTCTTGTAGCCCTTGTCAATATGTTTTTCTCAGTTCTTTCAAAACTTTTCCAAAGAACTTGGAAATCTAAGACCATAACCAGATACACTTTTCCATTTTATGAAGGATTTTGTAGGTTTTATTTTCAGAAGTCCTCTGTACATAGGCTTCCTAAAAACTAGGGTCAATAGGGCTAATAGGCCTAATTTCTAGGACAGTCTGCAACACTATGCAAAACTTATTTAAAACTTGGTCTCCATTGTTGGTATGAGCTTGACCAACTCAGTATGTTAAGGTAACACTAAAACCTAATTGTAAATCTACTTAGACCATACAGTAATTCACTACCCTGCATGTGAATGCTCATTGTTTCACCTCCAAACCACTAACCAGACAGTGCATGCTCACCTAAGGCTTGGATCTAAAAATAGAAAATCAACTTTTCCTGAATCCTAACTCTACACATATGTACACTAATGACTCCCCTAACATATCCATCTACCCTTAGGTGTTTCCCATGGTTATATTTCATGTGGGAGCCATGACTTGACTGACTGGTCTGAATAGGAGTAGTGAGTCTCCTAAACACAAAAAAATTGAACTAGGCCTTAAACTACCTCAAAAAAACTAACTTACTAAATAAAAAATGTTACAAATTGTCTTAAGAACACCAAACAATCATAAACTTGCAGCTTTCAATCCATACAATGGCACTGTTTCAATGAAATGCTCGGAATTCTCAGAAAACCAGAATTGCAGAGTTCTATTCCAACTTAATGTAACAATCACTAGAAGATTTGAGTCTTTTCTCCATTAGATTCCTTCTTCCTTCATTCTAGGCCTTGTTTGTTGAGTCTCCACTCCTAGTTTCAAGGAGAATGAAAGGTAACCGTGTTGCATGCAACATTTGCAATAATTACAAATGTTGTCATGACAACAATTTAGTAACTTTTGGCATCTTTTCCATTATGCCTTCTCCCTACATTTTAGGACCTCTAACCTCTCCATTTTGAGGATCCAAGATCAATTAAGGCCTCAAACATCTCTAGGTCCACATTTAAGAGTTTAGGACACATTCATGACTCCAATCCCACATTTAGCAACTAAGCCTAATAAATTGAAAAACTACTAACAATGGCTATTGTTGTGACCTTAGTCCTAATGACTAACTCACTTATCCTACATAGAAATGACCTAATAAGGTCTAAACACAAACTAACCTATCTTGATTTGGCCAATGTCAAGTACAATTACAAGCCAAAATGACAACAACTTGGAGGTTAGCCTAGGTGTGCTCCTACACCATCCTCCCCAGAACACAAAGTTCAATCCACCCTTGGATTGAGGATGCTTGGATCAATCCCCATCTTTTTGAACTCTAATTCTTTGACCCAAACTTCATCAACATTGGTTTGATCATGCCTTTTGATCAAGTGCCCCTTATACTCTTTTGTTCTAGTCTTCTTATATACTCTTGTATCCAGTATGCTGTCAACTCCTATGACTATAGCAAAGGGTAATTATAGATCTTCCACATCTCTAATCACTTCTTGGAGACTATGATCCATATCTTGTTGTGGTCCTTTGTAATGGACTAAGTCTACGATGTTGAAAATAGGTGACAGTCCAATGTCTTCTGGGAGTTCTACTTTGAATGCATTTTCACCATACTTAGCCAAGATAGGACAAGGGCCTATCCTTCTCATCTGCAACTTGTGAGGGACTCCTTTCTAAAGTCTTGATTTGTTTAGTGGATCATGAATAAGTCTCCCACATTAAACTGAAATTATCTTCTACCCTCATCAATCTTTGCTTTATGTTTCAAGGTGATCTCTGTCAGAGTTTTCTAGACTGTATCATGTATTTATTGCATTGCACAAGCAAAGTCATCTGCATATCCACTTGCCTTCACTCCATCCTTCAAGTCTCTCAACTCATATACACCTCTAGGGTGTAATCCATACACTATCTCAAAGGGTCTCTTCCCTAATGATCTATTTATGGTGTCATTGTAGGCATACTCAGCTTGTCCAATCAGTTGATCCCATTGCTGTCTGTACTCCTTTGTCAAGAACCTTAGTAAATTTCCAAGGTTTCTATTCACCACTTTGGTCTAATGATCAGTTTGGGGATGGTAGGCATACCCAAAGGATAAATTAGTGCCCAATCTTTGCCAAAGAGTCTTTCAAAAATTACTCATAAATTTAGTGTCTCTATCAGACACAATGTTGTTAGGTAACCCATGGGTTCTTACTATCTCTTTGAAGAAGAGAGAGGCTATTTGGCTAGCATCATTAGTGGTCTTGCATGGCACACAGTGAGCCATTTTACTAAACCTATCCATAATGACATAAACACTATCCATGCATTGTCTTGTTTTGGGTAACCCAACTACAAAATCCATGCTCAAGCATACCCAAGGCCTAGTAGGAATGGGTAGTGGTTGGTAAAGGCCATCATTTGAGGAAGTACCCTTGGCTCTTTGGCACACAATACAACTCTCCACATACCTCTTGACATCAAGATTCATTCTCGGCCAATAGTAGAACCTTTTAACTAGTTCTTGTGTCTTTGTGATCCCAAAGTGACCACTCAATGCACGATTGTGCTTTTCTTGTATCATATTCTCCCTAATAGAGCCTCTAGGGACACATAACTGATTTCCCCTAAACAAAAGGTTACTTTGCAAAGTGTATTCAGCATACTTACTATGAAAATGGTTCTTGTATTTAGCACATACCTTGTAAATGTCTGCAAAGTCCTCATCTTCAGCATATAGATCCTCGAAGTGATCTATTCCCATGCTCTTCAATTGAATCTCTTGGATAGTGAGAGCTCTTGTAGACAATGCATCTGCAACTTTATTGAGGACACCTTTCTTGCGTTTGATGTTAAAGGTGTAAACTTGCAGATATTCCACCCATTTCATGTGTTTGTGGCTCAACTTCTCTTGAGAATTTAGAAAACTTAAGGCTTGATTGTCTGAATAGACAATGAACTCCTTGGGTAAAAAATAGTGTCTCCACTTTCTCAAAGCTTGAACCAATGCATACATTTCAAGATCATAAGAAGAATACTTCTTCTTTGCTTCACTCAACTTCTCTGAATGAAATGCTACTGGTCTACCCTCTTGGCTTAGGATAGCCCCAATAGCTATGTTGCTTACATCACACTCAATAGTGAAAAGCTTCTCAAAGCTTGGAAAGACTAAGACAAGTTGGGTAGCAATATTTTCCTTCAACAACTCAAAGCTCTTTTCAGCTTGTTGATTCCATATGAACTTAGTCTTCATTCCTCCTTTGATTGTGTCCAACATAGGAGCGGAAATATCACTAAATTGCCTTATGAACTTCCTATAATACTGAGAAAGGCCATGAAAACTTCTTACCTCTATTGCTGACCTTGGAGTAGGCCAATTCATGATGGCTTCCACTTTACTCTTGTCCATTTTAAGATTTCCATGAGAGAGAACATGTAGGATTTCACAAATGTGCAAATCCACAGCAAACCAAGATCACTTGCAAGCAAAATACCGAAAGCTGTAGAACAACCTGTAAGAGAGAGAGAGAGCTAGGGTTTGAGAATCTCAGCGGAGTGAGAGTAAAAATGTATATCTCAAAAGAATGAACAATAATTACAAAAAAGC
>MU225864.1:1137438-1169205 GCA_018584345.1 Thuja plicata
ACAAGACCTATGATCCTCTAAAGGATTTTTTCCCATGGTCTTATAAAATTGATTCACTTATGAATCTTTTTGAGGGAATAATGCAAACCCTGAATGAGAAAAGGAAGAGAGTAGTTGAGAGTAACCCAGAAAAGGCCCTTGCTATCATGAATAAATTCCCATAGAGAAGAATAGTTCAACCTGGGAACTATCTAGTATACAAAACAAGGGGATATACCACTGTTGCTCCTAGAGTTGATCAGCCCATTCAGCATAAGGGAAAGAGGCCAATGGAGACTGACATTCAAGAAGTATCCACTCCAAAGAGGCAAAGGGGGGAGATAAAAGAACAAGGAGGTGAATTATATTCTCCTTCCCAATCCCCTATGCAATATGATGACCAGACCATTGCTGAGCAATTGCTCAAGATGAGAAATACTGGTGAAGTAGTTGTTACTACTCAAGAACTACAAGAGGAGATGCCAGAAGAACCCAAACATACATCATCTAACCTCACAGTGGCTTAATTTTCTGGCAAGGAGTTAGACCCTGTGACCAAGCAAGCAAGTGATGAATTCTTGTTTGATGATAATTTCATCAAAACTAGGGCTTTTATTCAGTTTCTATGGAGATGCCATATTGGTGAATACAATGAGAAGTGTCAAAAAATGATAGAATCCCAACCCGATGCTACCAAAGAGGACATAGAGAAAGCAGTCAAACAAGAATTGATACTGAAATTTGATAAAATTACTCTTGAAGAAGGCAAAGAGATGGTCAAAAGCCTAGGGATTCTCACATTGCCACAATGGGATTTAGCTGATGCAGTAATTTTTGATGCTATAAGGAAACAAGATAAACCCATAAGCCCTACTGGAACATCATTTGGCGCTAAATTTAGTGAAGACCATGCAACATTGGCAATTTGGTCACTGAAGAAGAAGGAAAAAAGAAGAGTTGAAGATAATGAAGCTGAAGACACAGGCAACCTGATTGTGAAAAGGGTTGTAAACACCTCAGGAGTTGAAGCAGATGACCTTGTTGTACAAGTTTCCAATCTGAGCATGAAAGTGTCAAAAAAGGATAAGGAAGCATATGCTAGTCTGAATGAAAAATATTAGTTTGTGCTCAAAGCTTACAATGAAGAGAAGGTTAAATCCTTGATGAAAGACAATAGAATTGCAGAGTTGGAGGGTAAGCAAAAAACCCAAGTTGTGCCCCAAAGGATGATTACTCAAGAACCTCATTATCCCTCCTCCTCAAGTCCATTTATAACATATCCCCCATCCCCTACACCTCTAAGTCCTACTATTCAAGAAGCTGTTGAGGCCAAGAGGGCAGAATTAGAAGCTGAGAAGAGCAGGCTAATCAGTGAAAGAACAAGATTAGAAGAGGAGGGTAAGAGAGATTTAGAAGATTCCCAGGCCTACAAAGAAGCTGAAGAATTAGTGAAGCAAAAGCACACAGATCAAATATTTACAAATCTCAAGAGATGTGCTAGTGAGGTCAACCTCTCTAAGCTCTACCTATTGGGGAAGAAGATTGCAAGCATCACCAGCAAGTATGATGCTGAAAAGGAACAATGGAATTTGATAGTGAGTAAATGGAAAGGGAGGGCATCCCATGTAAAATCTTTCAATTCCATCTCTAAAGAGAAAAATGATATTGATATTATTTTGACAACCACTCATAAGTGTCTCAAATTGATGGTCAATTTAGACACCAAGAGGAACATGGTGATGAAGAAGATCGCAAATCTGAGAGGGGAATTTTCCAAGCACAGATATGATATGTATCCCTATATGTTCAAAGAGGATGGGAACATAAAAAATGAAGCCCTATGGCTGAGGCAGTTAAATGAAGCACTAACTAGAAGAACAAAAAGTATTGTCACTTTGGCAAATACTAGATGGTTTGTGCTAGCTATAGATATTTTGAGTAAAGCCAAGGAATTTTTTGAATCTTGGGAGGTAGAGATTGAGAAGGCTAATAGTGATTGGGAGGAGTTCAACAACCAAAAGGATGAGGTTCTCAATTTCAATTGGCCAAGTGATGAGGTGTTCACCACATGGGTTAGAAAGTATGGAGTAGTCACCCCGGTAGCATGAGACCACAAATATGAAGGGGACAACTAACACCAAGGAGGTTGAGTGAATGGAGAAAATTAGATATTTGGGGCCTCTACACCAACAAGAGAGAAAGATCCAGATGATAAAGACCCAACTACTTTGGAACAACTTCAAGTATTCAGGCGGTCACAAGACAAATGATCACATGGCTCATAGCAAATATTGTTATCTCTTCAGCCAAAAGTTTTGTCTCTTCTTGGAACTGTATTTTGTCCTGTAGCCCAGTCATCCGTAGCTTATTGCATCCTTATTTTCCAAAAGGATTCCAAGATGACTGGGGCTACCTATAAGTATCAAGTTGTAATATTGTAATAAGGATGGTAAAAATAAGACTACAAGGCAGATTACTAAATTGGTCTGACCATTGGTTTTTGAGTCTTCAAAGATGTACTATTATTGAGTTCATATTAATAAAATATAATGGAATCTCCATTTTTGATGTCAATGGTGTCTTCTTGCATTTGCAATTAATTCTTGTTTGTCCAATTTGTAAGGAATTTTGAGTATACTGATTACAAGGTAGTCATGTTCTTGTTTGTGAGTTATTTTCAAGGAGAGTATAAATCTTGCAGGTGATTACAGAGAATTAGGGCTTGTGCAAGGATTTGATACATTGGTGTGAGGAATGAGAGGATAGTTTGTAAGGCACTCTATTTGGTGTTCAATTGTGTTCTGATTAATTGTCCTAATATGTGTATGCTCTGTTATGACTCTATTACCCATGATTAGGCACTGGTCAATATGCTGATATGTGGTTGTTATCATCAATTTAAATATTAAAACCTTTACCTTTTGTTGTCAAGAACTTGTATGTATAGTTGATTGTATTGAAAAATACAGTTCACCTTAGTGATTCCTTGAGGAGTGAATCAATAGGTTAGCCTTCCTAAGCCAAACTGACATAAAAAGAAGAAGGATTGAAAATCATTAATCCACTGTGAGATTCTCTGTTATTCAGTGAGTCTGTCAAAGGTGCACCCGCCTGGGTATGTGGAGCCCAAAGTGTAGGAGGATTTTTTATCCTTGTTAATTAGCCTTATTCATGTATGAATCTAGGTTGGGAACAAAGGGTTAAATATTTATTATTATTTTAATCGATTCATACAAGAAAATGAGCTAACAGTCCCATTGGAGAAAGAAGCTATTGTGGTGCTAGATACTTTATTCTATTTGTTGATGATTAGTCAAGGATGATGACTATAATGTTTCTCAAGGAAAAATATGATGCATTCCAGTTATTTAAATGGTACTTAGCTAAAGTTAAAAAGGAAACAGGAAAATTTTTGAAATGCTTAAGATCTGACAAAGGTGGAGAGTTTATTTCTAATGAGTTTAACAGGTTTTGCAATGACCGAGGCATAAAGAGACAGATGTCTGCACCCAAGACTCCTCCACAGAATGGTATTTCTGAATGAAGGAATTAATCCATTATGGACTGTGCAAGAACACTAATGATGGAGAAAAATGTTGCACAAAAGTATTGGAAAGAAGCAGTAAGTACTACAGTCTATAAACTGAATAGAGTTCAAGTCAAGAAAGGTACAAATGCTACACCTTATGAACTTTGGTATGGTTATGCACCTAGCATAAAGTATTTTAAAGTATTTGGAAGCAAATGTTTTATATTGAAAGACAACAAAAATGGAAAACTAGATGCTAAAGGTGAAGAAGGTATATTCCTTCGTTATTCAATGAAAAGCAAAGCATACAAATGTTTGAATTCTAACACTAAAAAAATTGTTGAAAGTGCAAATGTAAGAATTGATGAGTTTCCAGAAAGAAATGAAACTGAAAGTACACAAGAACCTGAAAGCTATAGATCATTCACATATCTAGATAAGGAAGATTCTAATTCACTACTTGAGACTACTACTAAACAATAGCATGCACCTGCCGAGTCACAGAGTGGAGTTGCCGAGCAACTGGAAGTGAATGCCGAGCTATCTGACAGAGATGCTGAGTCACAAAATCAACTAGAACTGAACATAAACAATGAACCTAAAGAAAGGATTGAGCCTACCCTAGAAAAATATGTGAGAAGGAATCATAATTCTGATCAAATCATTAGGTCAAAGGATTCTGCTGTTATGACAAGAAGTAAGATGAAAAATAACACATGTTTGTTATGTGAATTTGAGCCCAAAACAGTGAAAGATGCATTAGAAAATGAAGATTGGATACAAGCAATGAATGAGGAAATTGAACAAATTGAGAAGAACAAAACTTGGACACTTGTTCCCAGGCCAGAAGATAAAAATGTAATTGGCACAAAGTGGGTATTCAAAAACAAACTAAATGAACATGGAGAAGTGACAAGAAACAAAGCTAGACTGGTATGCAAGGATTATGCACAGGAGGAAGGGATTGACTACAGTGAAACCTTCACCCTAGTTGCAAGATTGGAAGGTGTCAGAACCTTACTTGCATGTGCAGCCTACAAAGGATTCAAAGTTTATCAGATGGATGTAAAATCTGCATTTCTCAATGGTATCTTGGAAGAAGAAGTATATATTAAGCAAGCTGATGGCTTTGTAGACCCAAACAACAGGAATATGGTTTGCAGATTGCACAAAGCATTATATGGATTGAAGGAAGCGCCAAGAGCATGGTATGAAAGATTGCACAAATATTTGATCAAGATTGGATTTGCTAGAACCAATGACAACAACAACCTATACATGAAGATAGAACAAAGCAAAGGTACATTATTAGCTGAAATTTTTGTAGATGACATCATATTTAGTGGACAAGATGTGTTAGTCAAAAATTTGCAATAGAGATGCAAACTGAGTTTGAGATGTCTATGTTTGGTGAAATAAAATTCTTTGTTGGTTTAAAAATTTATCAAATGAAGAATGGTATCTATATCACTCAATCTAAATATATCAAAGAGATACTAATTTTTTTTGGAATGGAAGAGTCCAAACTAGTGAGTACACCCATGGCTAATGGACAGAAGCTAACAAAAGATGATGAAACAAAAGAAGTGAACCAAACACTCTACAGGTCAATGATTGGAAAACTATAATATGTTGTACACAGTAGACCTGATATTGCTCTAGCAGTTGGGATTGTTGCAAGATTTTCTGCTAATCCTAAGGAAACTCACATGATGGAAGTCAAAAGAATTCTGAGATATTTGAAAGGAACTGAGGACTATGGTCTATACTACAAAAAGAATGACAAGTTTGAACTCAGATTTTACACTGATTCTGACTGAGCTGGAAATGTTGATGACAGGAAAAGCACTACTGGTGGAGCATTTCTTTTAGGTAAGAAATTGATCTCCTGGACAAGCAAAAAACAAAACTGCACCTCACAATCTACAACTGAAGCCAAGTATGTGGCAACAGCAATTAACTGTTCTAACATTGTGTGCTTGAAGATACTACTAAAATGTATGAAGAAAGAAATCACTGACCCAGTTGTCATATATTGTGATAATACAAGTGTTATTAATATTTCTAAAAATCCGGTGATGCACTCAAAGACAAAGCACATAGCTATCAAGTATCATTACTTGAGGGAGCTAGTTCATAGTAAAGAAGTGAGATTGGATTATGTGAACACTAAAGAACAATTACCAGACATATTCACAAAAGCACTACCCAAGGATGCTCATGAGTATCTACAAGGTAAATTGGGGGTGATTCCCCTAACTGAGGATAATTAAGTTTTGTATGGCACTGTTGCATCAAATATTTCATTCAGAAAATCTGACACATTGATGCACAGTAAGTCACACTTTAGGATGCTGGCTAAAGTTGTGAAAATGAACTAAGATAGAAAATAAAAATTATTCATACTGAAGATGACAAGATCTACATGATAAAGATATTGACGTCTTTGGCATTGTTGTCAAAGAGGGAGAGATTACTTATAAAGAGGAAGAAGACGAGAAAGCTATAAAGAGGAAGAAGCCGAGAAAGAGAAATTACAAAGATTACATAGAGGCAGAAGTTACTATTGAAAACATTGAAGTGATTATCTACTCAGAGGGAGTCTACAAATGATTAGACACAGAGGGAGAAATGTTTTACAGAAACAAATCAGAATGAAGCTAAAGAAATTAATGAAGATTTATTCATATCAAGGAACACAGGTGACTTTTTGGATTGGTTGGTAACTATGCTTGTTAAATCATTGTTTTAAACATTTTGTGTTGCAATCAATGCCAAAGAGGGAGATTGTTGGAAAGTGACATTGCAAGCAATTGCTATTTTTGTCATTGATGTCAAACCTTAATTGGTGAGACTATTGTTATCTGTTTGAGTACCATATCTATTGATGATGAAGAATATTTAACAAGAAGACCAAGTGAATGGTTGAGTTAAGGCAATTCAAAGGGTACTTGATCAGTTGGCACTCTGGTAAAGTAATTCGTTGTTTATCTTTCAAAGACAATTTTTTTGGCTGCTCTGTGCCGAGCAAGTTTGGCTTGTGCTGAGCAAAGTTGCTTATGATGAGAAAAGTTGCTTGTGCCAAGAAAAGTTGCTTGTGCCGAGTAAAGTTTCTTGTGACGAGCAAAAAGTTGCTCAATGTCGAGCACCATTGAAATTGCCGAGTGGAAATAGTGATGTTGGTCGACTTACAGTAATTGGATTAATGATGAGATTTGAGATCTCTGGCCGACTTAGTTGATTTTATTGGGATATGTAATGTTAATTAAAGATTGATCCACATCATTTAATGTATGGGTAACCGTAATTAATTCATGGTTTCAAGATTTAATTAGAGACTACTTTGGAGAAGTAAATATAATAAAAAGATGGAATGATCCATTGGATTTGACCTAACCTAAGATCTACGATCTTGTTTAAGCGGAAAAATATTTATCTGACCTAGACAAAGAGGTATATGATAACCTCAAGGGTTATTAATTAAGTGTGGATGAATGAATGTGTATGCAAAAGGTTTTCATAGTTGATTTACTGTTTGGCATGATCTAGTAGAGAAGGCTGAATACAGAAGCAGAGAGTTGCATGTGTGATTTCTTGACGGATTTCCAAGCAGATCAGAAGGTTGAAATGACAATGCAGGCTATCCAGTAAGTTAACATCAGAGCTATAATTGGCTCTAAATTTGCAAAATAAGTTGTATGTACCAGATCACAAACTACTGATTACTTTCTAACCATTGTATCAGTTAAATCCTTTAACAAGGTTGACCTAACAGTCATTTGTATAAATCCTCTAACAAGGTGACATTCAAATTGGAATGTTCTAAGTCCTCTAACAAGGCCACTCCTGATAGGGTGATTAAATCCTTTAACCAGGTCACACCTAGCAGTGTGTTATTGTAACCTTTCATAGGGTTGGCTCCTCATAGGGCATCACTTCAGAAGAGTGAAAACTTGGTAGCATGTTATTGGTGGTTTTTCCCATATTGGGTTTCCATGTTAAATACTTGTTTCAACTTGTGTGAATGCTTATGGTTTGCTTTACTATTATGTTACTACAAGCTAATTTCAATTGACAGTAAACTGCATGATTAAAGTTGTTGATTCATGCTACTGCTGCCGAGTACATCTGAAGTACAGAAAGTTTTTAATTTGCTACATCTAGACCTAAGGATAACTGATTCACCCCTCCCCTCTCAGTTATTCTAAATTCATTCTAACATCATATTGTGGGATGCCTTATTAGGCAGGGTAGCTCTGGGTATGAATTCTATCCTATGACTTATGGCTCTTGTAGGGAGTAATGTTGATGGTTGTCCATCACTTACTATGCCCTCATAAGTCTGCAACATACTTTGTATTTCTTTGGGTATCTATGATTTCTTGTCTCCTTTTTCTTCATTCTTTTGTCTTGGTCTTAGCACCAATGCATAGCCAACTCCTTCTCCTTCTTCCATGGCTTCTATGAATTCTTTCTCACCCACCATAAGTACATTAGGACCTGCTATCTTCACATCTGCATCTTCCAACAATGACTAGATTTTGAAAGTTACTTTATCCTTCTTGAATGTATAGGAGTTCTTCACTCCATCATGGATAGCTTGGTGGTCAAATTGCGAAGGTCTACCTAGGATAAAATGACATGCATCCATGGGTAGTACATCACATAGAACCTTGTCCTTATATCTCCCTATATAAAACTCTACCCATGCTTGCTCGTTGACTAAGACATGTTGTCCCTTATTGAGCCATGTGACCTTGTAAGGATGGGTATGAGGTATCCTTGCCATGCCTAACTTGCTGACTGCTTCTTCTGACATAATGATGTTAGTAGACCTCGAGTCCACAATGACTCTACATACCTTTCCCATCACCTTACATTTGATTCTGAATAGATACCTCCTTTGGCTTGGCTCCTCCTTGACCGGTTCCTTGATCAATGTTCTCCTCATCATGAGGTTCTCACCTTCCTCTAAATTTAATGGCACCTCAAGGTTTTTATCAGCTACATTTGTGTCTTCTTGGACTAGATTAGTCCTCTTGTTTCCTCCTTGAGAAGTACTACCCTTCTCTGGAAACCTATAGGCAGGGTGTCCCATTTGGTTGCAATGGTAACATTTCAAATTGGCAAAGTAATTGCCTCTTCCTTTTCCACCACTTCTACCTCTAAAACTTGAGTTCCTTCCTCTTCCACCTCTACTAGAACTTCCTTCTTTCTTCTCATTGTATTTGACTTCTCCTTATGTCCTTGATTTTGAACTTCTTCCACCGTAGCCACCTCTTGTTCCTCTACTATCTCTTCCTCTACCTCTTCCTTTAGAACTTTGTTCTTGCTTTTTTTTACCTTTCTCCTTTATCTTCAAGGCCATTTGATAACATTGGTGAATGGTTTTGAAGTTCACAAGACTCATTTCTTCTTGGATAGACCATTTGAGTCCATTCAAGTATCTAGCTAGCTTGATGCCTTCATCTTCCACCACTTGTGACCTTAAGCACAACTTTTGGAACTCCTCGGTGTAGTCTTGGACATCCAGGTATTTTTGTCTGAGATTATGTATCCTCTTATGTATCTGAACTTCATAATCATTAAGAAAATAGGTCCACTTCATCTTATTCACCATGCCCTTCCATGTGGCTATAGGACTCTTTCCTTCTTTCTCTCTTTCAGTTTGAATAAACTTCCACCATGTGAGAGCTGAACCTCTCAACCTTGACTTGGCCACATTCACTTTTTGGGCCTCTATGATACCATCACATTCAAAATTGTTCTCTATGTTGTCTATCCAATCCACAACTGAATCTGGATCCATTTGTCCACTAAATAGTGGCACACCCTCCAAAGCTTTGCCACTTAAAGCCTTCAATTCCCTTAAGAAGGGTTCTTGGTCATTGACACGGTTAGAGGTTGGATCTTCCTCTTCTAAATCCACTCCTTTCTCCCTTGCTTCTTCTTCTTCTTTCTGATCTATCTTATCTTTCATCTTCTCAGCTTTGTCTTGGACTTCTCCCAAGAGTTGCTCCATTTGAGACAACCTTTCTCTCAATAACTTGTTGTCTTCTTCTTGCTCATCCACCTTTTTGGCAAACTCAGCGTTAGTCACCTTGGATTTGTTTTCTAGTAATCCAAATGGTGTATTATATCCAACTGATTCAGTAGGATGAAACATCCACCACAAACCTGATCTTTAATCAAGCTCTGATACCAATATGGTGTGAGTGTTCCAAATGGCTTGCTTGCACAATCTCCTAAGAAGATCTTCCTTATCTTCTTCAAGGATCCTAATCTCCTCTAGGTCCTTATTAGGCTTAGATAATTAACTAAGTCCTAATCCTACTCTTCTCTAAGAGTCTCCACTTTGTGCTTCACCTTTGAAAGACTAACACCCTAGTAGTTACTTCACTTCTTCACTTCTCCTACTTACACTTAGAAGTGTCTAAGTGCCAATTTCCACTCTAACACTCATGAATCACTTGCAGGGGTGTCCATCACCATGTATAAATTATATTTGATCACATTTTAATCCATCTTGATGGATCTCATACCCATTTTCAACCGAGTCCAAGGTTTTGTCTTCAAGAGGCCTAATTGAGCTTACTTCCTTGTAGCTCTTGTCAGTGTGTTTTTCTCAGTTCTTTCAAAAAATTTCCAAATAAATTGGAAATATATGACCATAACCAGATACCCTTTTCCATTTTATAAAGGATTTTGTAGGTTTTAGTTTCATAAATCCTCCATACATAGGCTTTCTACAAACTAGGGTCAATAAGGCTAATAGGCCTAATTTCTAGGACAGTCTGCAACACTATGCAAAACTTGTTTAAAACTTGGTCTCCATGATTGGTATGAACTCGACCAAATTAGTATCTTAAGGTAACACTAAAACCTAATTGGAAATGTACTTAGTCCATACAGTACTTCACTACCCTGCATGTGAATGCTCACTGTTTCACCTCTAAACCACTAACTGCACAGTGCATGCTCGCCTAGGGCTTGGATATAAAAATAGAAAATTGACTTTCCCTAACTCCTAACTCTACACATATGTACAATAATAACTCCCCTAACATATCCATCTACCCTTAGGTGTTTCCCATGGTTATATTTCATGGGCGAGCCATGACTTGATTGACTGGTCAGGACAGGACCAGTGAGTCTCCTAAACACAAAACAATTTGAACTAGGCCTTAAAATACCTCAAAAAAACTAACTTACTGAATAAAAAATGTTACAAACTATCTTAAGAACACCAAAAAATCATCAACTTGAAGATTTCAATCCATACAATGGCACTATTTCAATGAAATGCTCAAAATTCTTAGAAAACCAAAATTGCAGAGTTCTATTCCAACTTCACACTTGTTACAATGTAAGACTCACTGGAAGATTCAAGTCTTTTCTCCATTAGATTCCCTCTTCCTTCATTCTATGCCTTGTTGGTCGATTCCCCACTCCTATTTTCAAGGAGAATCCAAGGTAACCGTGTTGCATGCAACATTTGCAATGATTGCAAATGTTGTTATAACAACAATTTAGCAACTTTTGGCATGTTTTCCATTATGCCTTCTCCCTACATTTTAGGACATCTAACCTCTCCATTTCAAGGATCCAAGATCAATTAAGGCCTCAAAGAATCTCTATGTCCACATTTAAGAGTTTAGGACACATTCATGACTCCAATCCCACATTTAGCAACTAAGCCTAATAAATTGAAAAACTACTAACAATGGCTATTGTTGTGACCTTAGTCCTAATGACTAACTCACTTAGCCTACATAGTGTTTTTCCTTTTTCTTGCTGTCATAAAAATATACTCCTCAGAAGTATGACTCTATTTATCCTTGACACTGACCCAGCATAGAATAGGACAATAGTAACAAGGTCTTGAGACCTCCTGCACTTTGAGCTCCACAGGCTCGGGCGGGATTACCCTTAAAACCTTAGAATAATGAAATTACTAAATTATTCTAATTTGATATTAGTGGAATTACAGAGAATGATCACTGTAACCTTTACTAAAATAGACCAAATTGAAAGTAAAAATTGATTTTTAAGGATGATAGCCTTTTAACTGAACAAAAACAGACCAGTGCTAAATCTTAGGGCATGGAGTCATCTGTGAATAACTTTAACCAGCATGATTGAAGACTCAACTTAAGACAATTATAGGATCAAACACCAACATAGATATACCTTATATATCTACCTCAGTACACTTAGCCAAAATAATCGATCAAATTCAATTGTTACTCTGAAGTTTGCTAAAATTTCTCTAAGGTATATTCTCTCCTTGAAAGATCCCTTAGAAGTATTTCATACTCTACCTTACAGATATATAAACTGAAAATGCTCCTTGAAAATTCAATTTAAACAAAACTCAAAATGCAAATGAAGATAGAAAATCCACTAAATGTTTCAGAAACTGTGAATTGGATTTTACTCAAAAGTCATCATCAGTTACTACATTCAACAGAAATTTTCTCCAGAAAGACCAGAATTAATATTATTTTTAGACAGAAAAATGACCATCCTTGTACTAGTCATCTTGGGATCCTTTTATAACACAAGGATGCAACAAGCTACAGACATCTGGGAAGAATTACAACCGCTTGCTGAACTTTTCAACAACTAATTAACAAGGTGGCAGCTAATTAACAAGGTTTATCTTCTATGGCTTAACCATATTTATCCTTTAAGCTACGCATCCCATCTGTTTATTCCTATGATAGTTAGCCAATCAAAAGGCAATAGCTTCCACCCACCTGGCATCCATGGCAATTCTGGCCTCAATGTTGTTTCTTCATTTTTGGACAAATCCTTGCGAGTGAGCGACACACTCTTGCTATTCAACTAGTCGCGTACTCGCCATCCATTCTTGCTCTGTTTTTCACTTTCTGTGAGTGAGCGATAACCAAATTCTGAACCTCTCCTTACGTCTATCGCACGCTCGCACTACTTTTATGCTTTACTATTTGGTTCATGCGAGTGAGCGATGGTTTGTTTACTGACAGCTCGTCACACAGCCGTGAGCTCAACTTTTCATTTTACATGAGTCTGGGCGACTGAGCGACTGCATCTTTTCTTTCAGCTTAATTCCTAATCACACACTCGTTGACTTGAAAATTTCACTTTTGGATCTGAGTGGGTGAGAAATGATTTATTTCTTTCCTTACTCTGTCTGGTCGCGCACACGCGAGCTCTTTTCCTTTCATCCTTGTTGATCGGCGAGTGCACGATGATATCTATTTTCTCCTTCGTCGCCAACTCGTGAGCTATTTTTTCATCAGCTCAAAACATCAGTGAGTGAGCGATATTTGTCCTCTTTTGGCTCGTCGCACCATCGTGAGCTATTTTGTTGTTACCTTCATTGACTGGCGAGTGAGCGACATCTTTCATCTTTTCAACTCATCGCATACTCGCGAACTGACTTTTCTTTCTCTGTCACTATCGACGACTGAGCGATGCTTTTCATCTTCTTGCTCATCATGCACTCGCTCTGCAAAATACACATGAGTTAAAACCTATGCGAGTGAGCGACCACTAGAACATGACCTCGTCACATGATCGCGCAACTTATTACACTAACATAAAATGGTGAGCGGGTATGTGATTACTTGATACTTAAACAAGAATCGCTCAGTCGCAAAGCATGAGATAAACAGGATAACATTACCGCGAGTGCGCGACTTACATAACTTTAACCCGTCGCTGACTCACAGACCTATTATTTGACCTTAATAAAACATCGTGACTGCGTGACTTGCATTAAAAAATAGCTCGTCGCCCACTCGCTACCCTGTGACTTAACTTCAATAAAACATCGCGACTACGTGATTTGCATTTTAAAACATGAACCCGCTCACTCGCTGACAGATTAAAACTTGACAGAAATAGCTCGCGACTGCGTGATTTTCTTCATTGACAGTTCGTCCCGCACTTGCACAACTTGAAGACATTGACATTTGACCGACGCGACAGAGCGACTAAACATAAATCAGACTTAAAAAGGTTATTGACTATTTTTTGCGCGGTAAAGCATGGAATTTGAAACCAGAAAGCGCGGGAAAAGCTTAGAACCAAGAATTTCAAATTTTTTACAGGGCAGTGCTAACACATAGCAATGAACTACTAAGGTATAAACACAAACTAACCTATCTTGACTTGGCCAATGTCAAGTACAAGCCAAAGTAAAAATAACTTGGAGGTTAGCCTAGGTGTGCTCCTGCACCAGTTTTCTAAATTTTAATGAAAAATGATGTCTTTTCACCCTAAAGGGGTATGAAAACTATTCAACCACATATATATGTGGTGTAAAATGTAATCATAAAAAGGAGAAACACATTGTATAATAGAATTTGATCATAATTGTAACATGAATGTCAATATACTAGTTTTTAAATATCAATAAAGATAAGTGCTCATGTTTTTATTTCTGGTTATAAGTTATATGTTTTCAATTAGTCTTTCAGATATTCTATTTTATTAGAATATTTCACTATGTTGAATTCCCTGAGTATCATAATTCAAAATTAATATATATAGTTTAAATATCAATTGAAAGATCAACGTATCTTCTCTTGTTTTTATCGGTCTCTTAATTTGGGTTAAATTCGATAAGATTAGCTGTATAGATTGATTTGACTTATAAGTCAAGTGGAAGCCTGTGAAGTTATAGTCTTTCTTTATTAAAAGTAAGTTTTTAAAACTATCTCTGATTGTACGTAAGATTGAAAGTTATCTAAATCTATAGCTCAAGTTTTTAGAAGGCATTGATCTAATCATTATTTGGAAATTGTCATTTGGTTCACACTTTGTAGTTTGTAGATTATTTAATCATTATTTCAAAAGCATTACTTTTCTGTCCTTAGCATAATCCATTTTAGTCAAGCTTTATACAGTAGAGATTATGAGGAGATTTGTTTCTTTCCTCCAAGGATCATTCACCACCTTTGGAAGAACATTTTTTTGTGTATGCAGTTGTGCAACATAGAGAATTTGATTGTTTAAGGTTAATTTAGGCCTACCAGCCTTGGCTTGATTAAGCCAAAATTGCAGAGGTATCAAGTGGTGCATCACCATTATACATGTCAGTTGGCCAAAAGTGAATCCATCATTTTCAGGCGCCAACAATATCCATCTATATTCTTCTCGTAACAATGATACTCATTGTGATTAGGATTTTTACAATAAGTACATTGAGGTTATCTTTGATTTTCCCCCCCCCCCCTTAGGAGGAGGTGGGCAAAGGAGTTTTGAGAACTTCAATCCTTCCTAGAATTTGTTGTCGTAGATATTTTTTCTACTTCAGCTTACCTGAAGATGGATGAGATACCAATGCATGGTGTTGTGATCCTGTGAGAGAATCAAGCTGAGATAGCTTTTCCTTCTCATGAGTCAAATGATCACAAAATGTATCAAATATGGGCATGGTAAATCATGGACCTAAAGCATCCATGGTAGAATATAAGGTAGAATAAAATATTTGAAAGGGACCATGAAGCTTAGAAGAATTAGGTAAATGCACTCTGTATCTGTCTTATCCTTCCCACACCCTTACAAGATAGATTTGATAGATTTTAATTTTGTCAAGAAATATTGAATAGAAGAAAATGTCTCAGGACCTAAAGCTATCGATTCTGCCTCAATCTGAAGTTCCCTAAACTCATTTACTATGCCAAAGAGAGTCTGAAACTTCTCCCATATATCAAGAGGGGTATCACTACCCATCAAGATGGAAGATAAAACTATCTGAAACATGTAGATAAATCACACCCATGGCCTCATCCATCTGTGTTGCATGACCTTGAAAGGATGAGTCACGACTAGCTGAATGGTGTCTAAAAAAGACCATAACCCTCGTGATTGGAGAAGCTGAGTCATACAAGATTTCCATAAATTTAAATTGTGAGGAGTGAGAAGCTCAAATGAAGTTGAATCTATCATTGATAAGGAGAGACAGTGTAATAAATGCTTCAAAATGAAAGGGAAAATACTTGAATCATTTCTCTAGAAAAAGAGTCTCAGATTTGAAGAGATTTTGACACCTATTTGTGAGCAAGAAACAAAGTATGTATGCTCATTCTAGAGGCTTGGAAGCTCTGAAAAGAAGGGCTCTCTTTGTCTGGCAAAAAAACTAGTAAGACAACAAAATCTCAAAATAAAAGAAAATAGCTTTCTGATGCTATCTTTTTTGAAAAAAATAACCTACGTTGTTCAAGTTATGAGAAAAACACTGAATACTACTACAAAACAAGAAGAGAACCAAGAAACCAAAATTGCCATTCAAAAAAATGGTGGCGTAAATTTTGAGGAAGCACAAAAACTGAGACGATGTCAAAACTGAGGCATTTTTTGCCTCAAAAAGTGTGCCAAGGTTTTGAATGCAAAAAAGAGGGCCTAGATTTCAAATGTATCCAAATTAGATGTGTCTTATATGAAAATAGGGGGTTTGGGCCTTTTGAGCTCAACCATGAGGTCAGTTTGTGCTCAAAGTGCTCTGAAATAAAATTGCCCTTTAAATCCACACAATAAATGATGAAAAACCTTGAAACCCTCGGAGCTCCAAAAACTCAAGAACAAGATGCAACAAAAAGGCTCTGATACCATGTTAGAATTCATAGAATTCAACCACCAAGATCCACTGCATGCAAACTAACCTATTACAAAGGCAAATCTTGGAGACAAAACATAGAATGATCTGAAAGATAAAATATTCCTTCAGAGAGGGATTAAATAAAATACAAAGAGATCAATCCTTATAAAGGAGTTTGAACACCAAAAGGTGGAGAAACCTAGGTTGCATGAAAAATTAATAAAAGAATTAATTATAACATGCCTAAATTTTAGCGTAAGTAAACTAGAGATAATAAGTGACCTTAATAATTAAATCAAATGATTTAATTAATAAGAGAATGAACTTATTAGTCTAACATAATGCACCTCCACTTGTGTTGTTTTGATCATCAATATTACCTACGCAATCAACATTAGCAAACACATTCACAAAAAAATTACCCTTATGTCCATACCAGAGGCCATAATCTTCAGTCCTCTTAAGATTACTAAAGTTTCTCTTCACTACAACCATATGAGATTCCTTAGGATTAGAAAAAAATATAGCTACTAATCCAACTGTCTGTGCTATATCCAGTCTACTGTATACACCATACTTTAGCTTACCGATCATGGACCTGTAAAGTGTCTCATCCACTTCTTTAGAATCATCTTCCTTTGACAGTTTGCAACCGGTTACCATAGGGGTACCAACCATTTTTGAGTCCTCTAGTCCAAAGGTCTTTAGTATTTCTCTTACATACTTGGACTGACTTGCGTAGATACCATTTTTCATCTGTTGAAATTGAAATCCAATAAAGAATTTGATCTCATGAATCATAGACATCTCAAATTCCTTCCTCATCTCATCAGCAAATGATCTACTAAACTCTTCATTTCCACCAAAAATGATATCATCTACAAATATCTCTGCAATTAGCAATCTATCATCTTTCTCAGTCTTCAAATACACATTGTTGTTGTCACTTGTTCTGACAAAGCCAATTTGAATCAGATATGAATGAAACCTCTCATACCATGCTCTAGATGCTTATTTAAATCCATACAAAAATTTCTGTAATCTACATGCCATATTGTTACCTTCAGAATTAGAAAATCCTTCAGGTTGTTCAATGTATACCTCTTCTTCCAAAATACCATTAAGAAAAGTTGACTTAACATCCATTTGATATACCTTGAATCCTTTGTAAGAAGCATAAGAAAGCACTATTCTCACACCTTCAAGTCTGGCCATAGGTGAAAAAGTTTCACCGTAGTCCAGGCCTTCCTCTTGTGCACATCCTTTTCAAAACAATCTTTCCTTATTCCTTACCACTTCACGAGTCGCATCCATCTTGTTTTTGAAAATCCACTTCTTACCAATAAAATTCTATTCCACCGGTCTAGGCACTAATGTACAAGTTTTTTCCCTCTCAATCTGTTCCAATTCTTCTTTCATAGGTTTAACCCATCTTCATCTTTCAATTTTTTTTTCACTATTTTGGGCTCAAATTCAGATAACAAACATGTACCTTCTCTTGCCTTTCTTCTAGTTAAAATACCTACATTTTTGTCACCAATAATTTGATCAGGTGATTGATTCAGCTTTACATACTTAGGCATATCGGTTCAGTTCTAGGATTTTCTTCAACTTTTTGTATATGTCCCTATTCATTGACCTGTCTTTCCATCGGTTCTTTTGTAGTGTCCTGATTCACCGATTGCACATAAACAAACCCATGATAGTCTTCAGGTTCCTTCTTGCTGGATTCATCACTTTTCTTAGAAAATTCATCTATTATGATACTAGCACTTTCCACTATCTTTCTCTTTCTCTTGTTCAAGAACTTATAGGCTTTTCTCTTCGAGGAATATCCTAAGAATATCCCCCCATCACTTCTTGGATCAAAATTTCCATAATTTTCATCTCTATAAATGTAAATCTACTTCCAAATATTTTGAAATAATTAACACATGGTGTTCTACCATACCAAAACTCATAGGGAATTTTTATTTGTACCTTTTGTTGGCACTCTCAAATTTTGGAGAAATTTGGAGTGACCAAGTTGAAAATTTCTTTAAGGCACAAAGTGAGTACCCTTGAAAACTTTTGAAAAGGCCTACTTTGGGAGCAAGTAAATTGAGACATGGAGATTTCAATAAAAAATCACTCAGGGAATGTGTTCATCACCTATTATAGAGAAAATGTAGTGGTTTGCAGCTTTCAAAAGTCAGATTGGATATGTTTTTGCGATAGTTGTTCGAAGGTGTTGACACAAATCTGCACTTTGTATAATGTTAATTTTTACTAAGTTGCCCAATTTAGAGATTTGCATCTTAGGCCCAGTTGAACCATATGGAATAAGGAGTGTTTTGAGATGTTGTAGGCATGAAAGTGAGTCAACATGTCCATTTGGAGATCCCTTTGACTTCATATGACTAGTTTTCTAAGGCCATTTTGTTTACATTTTATTCTAATTTCTTGGGTGAGAAATGTCAAAGTATATAGTGCCCTAGTGTGGGATCCTACAGTTTGCACCTAGTTGCATGTCATGAGGAATTCAATGTTCCCTTATATTATAATCATGTTAGTTTTTTAGTATGAGGATTTTCAGACCTTGGTCAATCCATTTGGCCATTTGGCTCAGCTAGTTCCAAATCCAACTTATGCAATTTATTGTGTTTGAGTTAAGAAAGTTATCAGGAGGCTAATTTCAAGGGGTAATGTTGGTTGACCATTCAATCTTCATAAAAAGCTAATTGAAGCCTTTTTTTCTCTATGTGAAAATGAATCCATGTCCAGGCTTTAAAGTGTTCTTTTGATGGGTTTGTGAAGTCAAATCTAAGAGCATTTTTATTCAAGTTACCAGTGGATTTAGGGTTGCATTTTCAGGATGGTCACTTTCAGAGGTGCATAACTTGTGACTAGTTGATGTCCACATCAGGCCAATTTTTGATCCATCCTCACAACATTTTAATGGACCTGTATTGAAGATTTCAAAACCCCGGGAGTACATTTGGTATTATTACCAAAACAATTTGAAATGCAATTTGGTGTGTTCTTAGTTTGTATTTGTAGAACAAGTTGAAGATAGGTAAGTTTGAGCATCAATAAATTACAAATCTGAGGGTATCTGGTTTTCTCCTCTACCACACCTATTCTCTACATCTCAATGTTCAAATTGGTTCAGTGGTAGCCTCCTAGGGTGTCATTAGATTTTTTAGTCAGAGGTGTTTTAGGATGGGTTTCAGAATGATTCCTGTGTATTTAGTTGTAGAATAATTGGAAGGAGCAACTTTGAAAATGGATATTTTTTGCCTCATAAAGAGTCATGCAAAGTTGTTTTATGAAGTGTATGTGCATGCAGCAGTCATCATATCTACCAAGTGTTGAGATCCCTTGATGTATTTCAGTTAGTTTTTAAGGCTAATTCTGAAGGCAATTTACTTATTTTGAGCACTTTGTTGAAATGGTTAAAATTTAGGTTTTGATGGTCAAATGTGTTAAAGCAGAGACTTCAAAATGGTTTTTGGACATCCAGTAAGGTTTCAAATTAGCATATGAACATATTTAAAAACATACTGGCAGAGGGTTTTCTCTTAGAAATGACACAATATTGTTCGACAAAGTTCCCTAAACATGTTTGGGGCGCAATGATTACAGGAAATTGTTTGTTAAAATGTTTTCATAAACTTTAAAGAAAATACCACTGGCAAGAATGAGGCCAAATCCACAACCCATGTCAGCATTTTCCATGCCTGTGATAGTTGGAATGTATCATTCAGGAAAGTGCAATGTGGCAGGTGTAAGGTTTTAATGTTACAAATTTGCAAGCGTTTCCCTTGTCTGCGCTAAATTGAAAATGGAAAGAAACAGAGTTTGGACATATATCAAAGGGTGCATTGGATGTTGGAAAAGGTTTGGAACCTTTCAAGAAAATGAAATTGTAGAGTGTAGGCCTTTTCCCCCTTTTCTAGCGTTAAACTGTGGAAGCAAATAAAAGGCAGGTGAACCATTTTCCTCTTTCCTTGCACACCAAATTTGGTAAAGAAGCTTTCAAAACATCAAGTGGCATTTCCAAAAGGAAAAATATGTTCGAAATGGATTTGATGAATCAGTTTTTTGGAAATATTTCAAGCAATGTGATCAGTGGGTGATAAGAATATCTCACAACCTTTGCCATTTCTCCTCCCTGCTCGTGCAAATAGGATTGGTCGGAGGGGGGTGTGTAGTGAAGAAAAGTGTGGAAAATTTCATGCAAATGCAATTTGCTGGTGAAAGGCTAACGTTCTCCCTATTGTGTACCACTTTGATGAATCAATTTCTTTTTAGAAAATTCTAAGAAAAATATGATGGGCAGTAGGAAAACCAAAGTTTGCGACCTTTGCCAACACATCTCTCTTCCTGCGTCAAGTTGGAAGGCCATGATATAGAGTGGGGACATACATCAAGGGGTTGCACAAGTTTTGGGTTTTCTTTATATGTAAGTTGTGGAAGTTTTTGCAGGGCATGCGAGCTGTTTGACATGGTTTTTCCTCCATATGTGGTTGCATGGACTGCAAAGGTTGAAGGATTTACATGAAAATGCTTTAGAAACTCTCAGACAAGCATAATCGGCTAATGCAAGCGACACTTTTGGAAGAAGGGTGATGTGACCATAGTCCCACATGCATAGTAGAATGTAATTTTCAAGTGTTTTTATATGAAAATGCACAATATGTATAATAAATAGAGGCTAGTGACTTTTGACAACTGTGTACGGCTTGAGGGTTGAGGTGGCTTTCAGGAGGATAAGGTAATTTTGATGACTGCACCCAAAATAGAAAATGATGTGGCGAGAAACCTCAGATGGAAATGAATCTTGAGGCAAGATCAAATGGTGGGTGTGATCCCACATTCCAAAAGGTGCTCAGGGGATACTTATCGAGGGATCATGCTAAATGGGATGCTTAGGAAGCCGACATGCTTAGGTGGCTGACAGGTGGGTTGTCTAGACCAATGATGGAGTGACATATGGCAACATTAAAAGTGAAAAATAATAAAATTTGGGTGTAGAAATATAATTTTAGAATTAAATTAATATATGTTGTTTCTGCACAGAGCATTATTTTAAGTCTGCACAACATTAGTGTAAATTTGCACAGGTATAGAAAAAAGGGAATAAATATTGTTGAAATATTATTATTTCAAAAGAAAGCAATATGTTTTCAATGGAGGATTTTTCCTCAAAGTGAAGAAGAGAGTAGAAAATGAATTAAGTTTGTTAAGAGTATGCATGGAATGTAGATCATATTTTGTTCTCTTTGAAAGGGGAGAAGATAGTTTGCAGTTGAGATATTTTGGAAGGAGGACAGGTGTCAGTTAGAGATTAATTGTAGGGTTTTTTCTCCTTCTATATCTTCTTTTCTTCTTCACTTTGTAAGGGTTCTAGTTTTTTGGGGTCCAAAGAGAGATTTCCAATTGTAGGTTCCAATTTTTGGTCAAGGATATATCATATTGTAATAGACTATGTCATAATAGAAATAGAAAGTTTCAAGTCTTTTTTCATTATTGAAGTGGTGCATATTTTGAAGTAAATTGTATACATGAACATGATTCTTCATACTTAATATAAATACTCCAGATTTAAGTCTCTCCTTTGTGTCTATTTCTTGAGTTATGAGTTTTCTGATTCATTACATAGAGTTTATTTGTGTGTATGTTATTATTACTGAGTTGTGATCTAGGATCAAATTAAATATTTCTCTGGATAAGACATAGATTCATTTGATGTGCACAAGGATTTTATAAGGAGTGGGGGTCTAGGTTAGTTTCATTTATGGCTTTGAATCTTTGACAATAGTTGGTTCCTGTATTTTGAATTTGCATTAAAGATATTTCCCAATGGATAAGGCATTGGTCTGAAATTAATACCTTCTATAATGATACATGTTTGGTTGGGTTTGGCTATATTCTACAAATTTTAAATCAAAACCTTTTTTTAGTATCGTGGTTGTATGTTGTATGTTTTTCATGGTAATTGAGAATCAATGAATGAGTGGTTATCATTCATCATTTTCTTATTATTTTCTTTTTGTTTAAATTCAGAGAGAGGTGTAAAGTGTTGTGTATTGAGCTAGATTAGGTGTACCCGTCTTGGTATTGCAGAGCTAAAAGTGAAGAGGTAAGTATTGTCCCTATAGTTGGTCCAGTTACCTTAGATTTACCCATATTCAGAACTAACCATTCTTTAAAATCCATCTATAGCTATAGTGGTAGATTACAAAGAATAAAATCATTTTAAAACACCAACAAAATGATGAATCTTCTGGGGAGTAGCAGTAAATTGTCATAAATAACATAGGTTTCAAGTTGAGTTGGACGCTTGGCCTACTTATTTATATGACCCAGTAAGTTGACCATTGAAAGTACATAGTCACACTTCTCTTGTCCCATGGATTTGTTTCGTTGTTGAAAAATTGTTGGGACTTGCTTAGCCCCTTTTTGTTATTCTTTGTCTTGTGAAATTCCTTACTGCAGTACTCATATAATCAAGAGCCATGAAAGAGTCAAGGTCTTTAGAATCTAAAGTTTAGTTTAGATGTGTGTAAAGATAGCCTAGAAGTGTTTTTATTGCAGCAAGTGTAAATAAGATTGTGTGGCTTTGTTGTTTAGAGAAAACCCAGAAACAAATATAAATTGAAAATGGATTTTTCTGTTTGAAGTTTTTTCTCTGCAAAGAGGTGGCGACTCTAATTGAAAAGAACCTGATTGAGATATAAAGAAGGGTCCAAATCTTCCATGTTCCTAGTCAAAGAGAAAAGAGCAGCAACTGTAATTTCTTTCCAGGTAATCCTCATATTTCTATGAGAAAGAAAAGTTCCTTATAAGGTGACGAAGTCACTAAAGAAAGGAAAATAGATCTGAAGTTTGTCATACTTCTTGGTTTAAATTTTGGTTATCAAATTAGAAGTATGTTATTATTTTAAAGAAAATAATTGCATAAGTTGGATAGAATATTTTGAAAAAGGACAAGATGTATTTTTAGATGAATGGTTCAATAGAGATTGCAAATTTAATGGATATAGATGTGCTTCCTAGATCTGTAAACTACCAGGAAGATCTTGAGGAAATTGATAGGGATATTGCATTGTTAAAATAAAGCATCCAAGAGGAAGCCATATTGCTTTTAAGGAAAAAGGTAGGAGAGAGGAAGGAAGAATCAGTATATTTGTTTTATGAAAAGTTTTTTAATGCACTTGATGAACTTCTAGTGGATGTCAGAATTCAAGAGTCTACATGTATTGATTTGTTTCTAGAGCTTTGTGTACCTGAATCGGTCAATTGGCATCCATCCTTTAGAGAAGAAGGTATTGAACGTGTTATAAAATGGATAGATTGGATTGAAAAATATGAACCTGAAAATGCACATAATGATGAGTTTAATAATGCTGATAATGAAAATGGTAGATACCAAAGTGACAGGGGTGAATCTAGGAGTGATTATGTCTCTTGTGATTCTGAGAATATTTTTTATTCTCAGCATGATACAACTGATGTTTGTTTCCAGCAAGAAGAGGATGATGATGATGTGAGTTGTTGTTCTAATGTGCATGATAGTGAATCTTTTGAGTTTTCAGATTTGAAAGATAAGAGTAATAGTGCTGAAAATTTTATTCCACAAAATACTTTCAGTGAAGAGGGTGAAGAAAATGAAAGCGTTGAGGAATGTTCATTAAGAAGTGAATAGATTTATGAGCTATTAGTAACTAAATATCAGAGGTATGCATCTAAGTGTGACTCTAAATGTTCATACCCAATAGATAGATGTTTTGATAATGATGATAATAGTGAGGGTGTGAAGTATGATACACGTGGTGTTGATTATTTTCCTATACTTCGATTGGATATTTTGCAAGATGGTAATGCATGTGAATATAAGGAATATAATACTGTCATATATGATGAATATAAAGATTCATATGTTGGTATGGATTCAGATTTTGATGAGCTTAGTGTTAAGGATTCTTGTATAGACCATGGTGCTGAAGATAGTGATAAATCTGACTATTTTTTTCTAGATTTACAATTTTTAAAGGAACCATTATCCGATGATACATGTTTATGTGTGCAAAGTATTGATGGAGGTTGTGATCAAAATGTTGATGTGCAGTCATTTTATTTGGAGATGTTTCTTTCCAGTTTGCAAACCAATGTGGTAACTGAGCATTTTTCTTTTTTGCAAACTAATGAGCAAGATAGGTCTAATTTTTCCAGCTATTGGATTGAGTTGCAAAGCTTTTCTTCTCAGCTGGTTAGTAATTGTAAAGAATGTGACAACTTTATATTACATAATGATCAACACCTTCAGTACTTTTGTAATTTCCAAGCACCTAATGATAGTAAAGATGTTGATTATTTTTTGTATGATAAGCTGGTGAGAAGTGGCAGTATGTTCAATCAGGCAGATGTAAGTAGTGATCTCAGTTTACCTTTGATCCATGGATATGAGAATCAGATATTTGATAGAGGCAAGTGCTGATTTCAATTTTGTGGCTTTGGGCCATTTGTAAATAATTTGTATGACTATACAATTGATTTGCTTTCAACAGTGTTTGGTGTTTAGTTTTCAATAAGGAGAACGTGTTCTCTTCATCTCAATGTTCAAATTGGTTTAGTGGTAGCCTCCCAAGGTGTCATTAGATTTTTTAGTCAGAGGTATTTTAGGATGAGTTTTAGAATGATTCATGTGTATTTAGTTGTAGAATAATTGGAAGGAGCAACTTTGACAATGGATATTTTTGCCTCACAAAGAGTCATACAAATTCATTTTATGAAGTGAATGTGTATGCACCAGTCATCATATATACCAAGTGTTGGGATCCCTAGATGTATTTCAGTTAATTTTTAAGGGCAATTTTGAAGGAAGTTTACTCGTTTTGAGCACTTTGCTGAAATGGTTAAAAATTGGGTTTTGATGGTCAAATGCGTTAAAGCGGAGACTTCAAAATGGTTTTTGGACATCCAGCAAGGTTTGAAATTAGCATATGAACATTTTGTAAAGAATAATGGCTGAGGGATTTTTGTTAGAAATGAAATGATATTGTGTGACAAAGTCCCCTAAACATGTTTGGGGTGCAATGACTACGGGAAATGGTTTGTTAAAATGGTTTCATAAACTTTGAAGCAAATGCCACTGGCAAGCGTGAGGCCAAATCCACAACCCGTGTCAACATTTTCCATGCCTTTGATAATTGGAGTGCATCATTCAGGAAAGTGCAATGTGGAAAGTGTAAGGTTTTAATGTTGCAAATTTTCAAGCGTTCCCCTTGTCTACTAAATTGAAAATGAAAAGAAACAGAGTTTAGACATATATCAAAGGGCAGAGTGGATGTTGGAAAAGGTTTGGAACCTTTCAAGAAAATGAAATTGCTGAGTGTAGGCATTTTCCCCCTTTGCCTGCGCCAAAGTGTTGAGGCAAATGCAAGGCATGTGAATTTTTTTCATCTTTCCTTGCGCACAAAATTTGGTAAAGAAGCTTTCAAAACTTCAAGTGGTGTTTGCAAATGGCAGAATATGTTTGAAATAGATATGATGAATTAGTTTTTTGGAAAGCTTTCAAACGATGTGATCAATGAGTGATAAGCTAATCTCACAACCTTTGCAGTGAAGAAAAGTGTGGAAACTTTCATGCAAATAAAATTTGCTGGTGAAAGGCCAGCGCTCTCCCTGTTGTGCACCACTTTGATGAATTGATTTCTTTTTAGAAAATTCTAAGCAAAATACGATGGGAAACAGGAAAACCAAAGTATGCAACCCTTTCCAACACATTTTCCTACCTACACTAAGTTGGAAGGCCATGAAATAGAGTGGGGACATCCATCAAGGGGTTGCGCAGGTTTTGGTTTTTTTTTATATGTAAGTTGTGGAAGTTTTTACAGGGCATGCGAGCTGTTTGAAATGGTTTTTCCTCCATACGTGGTCGGATGGACTGCAAAGGTTGCAGGATTTACATGAAAACTCTTTAGAAACTCTCAAACAAGCACAATCGGCCAATACATAAGGCAATTTTGGAAGAAGGGTGATGTGACCATAGTCCCACATGCATAGTGGAATGGACTTTTCAAGTGTTTTTATATGAAAACGCACAGGATGTAATATGATTGAAGGCAAGTGGATTTTGAAAACTATCTGTGACTTGAGGTTTGAGGTGGATTTCATGAGGATAAGGTAATTTTGATGATTGTGCCAAGATGGAAAGTGATGTGGCGAGAAACCTCAGATAGACACAAATCCAGAGACAAGATCAAATGGCGGGTGCGATCCCACGATCCAAAAGTGACACGTGGGAGGCTGACAGGATAGAAGTGGTAAGTAAATGAGATGTCGTGGGATCCAAAAGTGACATGTGGGAGGCTGACAGGACTGAAGTGGTAAGTAAATAAGATGATGGATCGTGACACGTGGGAGGCTAACAGGACAGAAGTGGTAAGTAAATGAGATGTTGTGGGATCCAAAAGTGACACGTGGGAGGCTAACAAGACCGAAGTGGTAAGTAAGGACAAAAGTGGTAAGTAAATGAGATGTCGTGGGATCCAAAAGTGACACGTGGGAGGCTAACAAGACCGAAGTGGTAAGTAAATGAGATGCTTAGGTGGCCGACATGCTTAGGTGGCTGACATGTGGGTTCTCTAGACCAATGGTGAAGCGACACATGGCAAGATTAAAAGTGTAAAATAATAAAATTTGGCTGCAGAAATATAATTTTAGAATTAAATTAATATCTTTTTTTTTTTTCACAGAGTATCATTTAAGTCTACACAACATTAGTGTAAATCTGCACAGGTATAGCAAAAAGGGAATAAATATTGTTGAAATATTATTATTTCAAAAGCAAGCAATATGTTTTCACGGGAGGAGTCTTCCAGATTTTCAATGTGCAAAAGAGAGTAGCAAATGAATCAAGTTTGTTAAGAGTATGCATAGATTAATGCAGATCAAATTTTGTATCTTTGAAAGGGGAGAAGATATTTTGCAGTTGAGATATTTTGGAAGGAGGACAGGTGACAGTTAGAGATTAAGTCTAGGGTTTTTTCTCCTTCTATATCTTCTTTTCTTCTTCACTTTGTAAGGGTTCCAGTTTTTTGGGGTCCAAAGAGGGATTGTCGATTGTAGGTTCCAGTTTTCAGTCAAGGATATAGCAGATTGTAATAGAATGTGTCATAATAGAAATAGAAAGTTTCAGGTCTTTTTCCATTATTGAAGTGGTGTATATTTTGAAGCAAATTATATATAGGCACAAGATTCTCCATACTTAATAAAAATAATCCAGATTCAAGTCTCTCCTTTGTGTCTATTTCTCGATCTATGAGGTTTCTTATTTTCATTGCATAGATTTTATCTGTGTGTATCTTTTTATTCCTGAGTTTTGATCTAGGATAAAATTAAATATTGCTCTAGATAAGACATAGATTCATTTGATGTGCACAAGGATTTTATAATAAGTGGGGGTTTGGGTTAGTTGCATTTATGACTTTGAAGCTCTGACAATAGTTATTTTCTATATTTTGCATTTGCATTAAAGATATTGCCCAATTGATAAGGCACTGGTTAGAAGTTAATACCTTCTATAGTGATACATGTTTGGTTGGGTTTGGCTATATTCTACAAATTTTAAATCAAACCATTTCAAAACCTTTTTTTAGTATTATGGTTGTATGTTGTATGTTCTTCATGGTAATTGAGATCCAATAAATGAGTGGTTATAATTCATCATTTTCTACTATTTAAATTCACAGAGAGTTGTAAAGTGTTGTGTATTGAGCTGGATTAGGTGTACCCACCTTGCTCTTGCCGAGCCAAAAGTGAAGAGGGAAGTCTTGTCCCTATAGTTGGTCCAGTTACCTTAGATTTCCCCATATTTGGAACTAACCATTGTTTAAAATCCATCTATAGGTATATTGGTAGCTTACAAAACATAAAATCATTTTAAAACACCAACACTTTTCTTTAGCTGAACTCTGTTCAAAGTGTAAACTACAATGCTCACATCTTCTCTCTAATAGGTCTGAGAAACACCTTTCTGAATCATTAATTCCCTTGCATAATCAATGATAGATCTATTTCTTCTTTCAAAAATACCATTCTGCTAAGGTGTTCTAGGTGCAGACATATGTCTTTGAATTCCATGTTCTTCACAATAAGTAGTAAACTCATGTGAAGTGAACTTACCTCCTCTATAACATCTAAGAAATTTTAGAGTCATATTGGTCTCCTTCTCCACTCTATCTTTATAGATCCTAAACATGTGAAAAGCTTCAAATTTGTCCTTTAAAAAGATAGCCCAAATCATTCTAGAAAATTCATCAAAAAATAACATGAAGTATATATCACCATAGTAACTCCTAGTTCTCATTGGACCACACAAATCAGTATGAACCAGATCTAAGATATTTTCAGAAGAATAATTTTTACTAATGAAACTTAGTTAATTTCCCAATATGACATTTTTTGTACATTAGATTTTTAGGTTTCACTAGGTTGGGAAAACCTCTTACTAACTTTGATAAAGTTATTAGAACCTCTTATGCCACAACCAAAAATATTCAGCCTTAGCAATCAAAAAAATCTTAGTAGTAGAATTCAGATGGAACAAGTTACCTCTTGTTTGTTCACTGATAACAATTAGTTATCCTGATTTACCAATAATTTTGCATAAACCTCCATTGAACTCCAATCTGAAACCTTTGTTATTTAACTAAGAAACAGTTAACAAATTGTATCCTAAATCATCAACCTAGTAAAAATCACCAAAAGTAGTTGTATCATTCAAAGAAATGGATCCTTTACCTCTCACTAAACACAGAGCATCATTTCCAAACCTTAGCGATCCTCCATCACATTCCTCCAACTTGATGAACTTTCTTTTATCACCGGTCATGTGATGGGTGCACCTACTGTCGATAATCTAGTTACCACTATGATTCATGTTAGAAACCAAAGTTCTCTCACCTTCTTCTGAGGGATCTTCCTTAACTACAACAAACACAATTTCTTCTTCATCTCTTCCATCATATTCCTCATTGGTCACACCTTCCTCAACAAGGAAGCAAACTTTCTTTTTCTTATCCTTGAATCTTCTTGGATTTTCCTTCCTGTCATTATCAGGGCATCTAGAGGCAATATGTACAATGTTTTCACATGCAAAGAACTTACCCTTGTATTTACCTTTCCCTCTAGGCATCCTTCTAGCAATCAAGACTTCCAAATCCTCCTGATCTCTTTCTTCAAACAAGATAGATTCATAGTCATTAGAGTGACATGTTGAAGAATTGTTAGACATCTCCTTTCCTTTCCTAGATGGTGCAAGAGTTAATGATGATTTGAAAGAAGCTTCAACTTTAGGCATGCTATTATGAAAATTACTTAACTCAAATACAATAAATTTTCCTATTAATGCATCCAGAGTAACAATAAAAGTTCCTAAAGATCTGAGCTCTTGAATAGATGAAACCCTAATAGCATACTGAGGTAATAAAGTTCTTAACATTTTTCTTACCACATCCTCCTTAGGAATATTACCACCAACACCTTGGATAGAAGAAACAACTTCTTTGATTCTCTGACTGTATAGCTCAATGTTCACATTGTATTGCATTCTCATCTCATCATACTTTCCTCTTAAGTTGTCAACCTTTTCCTTTCGCACATGTGGATCTCCATCATAGAAAGTTTTCAACTTCTCCCACATTTCATAAGAAGTATCTAAGTCTTTAATATCAACATACTCAACATCTGAAAGAGTACTTGCAATAGCTTCCATAGTACCAGTATGTTCATGCTTAACCTTGAACTAATCTAGAGTTAGGGTTCCCATTAGGGAAGTATACCTATTTTACACATGATCCCAATATTGATCACCCAAGCCCTTAAGATAGAGCTTCATCCAACGACACCATATTGAGTAGTTCTCTCTTGTGAATTTAGGACCCTCCTTTCTCATCATCTTGGATCTTTACCTCAAGTTGTTAAGCTTCAACACAACAGAGGTCCAAAGCTTTGATACCAATTGTTAGACCTAAGATCAGATTACTAAGAGGGGGGTGAATCAGTTATCTACCAAATAAACCAACTTTACAATCACTTAAACTTCAATCATCGTTCACAAGATTAACCTTAATAGCAACAAATGAAAATCATAAACATCCAAGATCATCCACAAATTTGACACAGATTTATCTCGTGGAAACCCAAATAGGGAAAAAACCACAGTGGGGATTAGTACCCACTAAAATGATGTACTCTTTTGAAGTATGCCTTGGGAGCTTAACTTTGTTAGGAGTTTACAATAACACTATTAGGTGCTACCCGATTAAGGGATTTACCTTAGGGTTGTTAGAACCTTTACCTTGTTAAGAGTAGCCTTGTTAGAGGACGTAAAACAAAAAATAATTTGTCACCTTGTTAGAGTATTTACAATAAAGATCTATTAGGATCTACCCTGTTAGGGGATTTCAACTGTTGTTATTGTTAAGGAACAACAACAACAATGATCTGAAAAATAGCACTACCTATGCTTGATCAGATCCACTGAAGCACGCAATCTCTTTTGAGCATACTTAACTCTTCCCTGGCTTGATCTCAACATGCACATTACACCGTACTTGCACAACATACGATCACCACACTTTGCATTCAACTTCAACCATTATATAATGAACTATTAAGTCCACTGCCTTAATCAAACCCTAAAATGAAATAACAAAGCATCCTGCTCAAATCTCACGCACCAAACAATAAAATTAAATATAAAAAACATATTTCCAAGACCGCGTTGGCCTACACAATTATTTACATATGAAATTGAGCCAAAGAATCAAACACATTTTGACCATACTCAGACTTTATCTAGAATATTTTCTACACGATAACATTGATCAATGTGATGCCAGATCATCACCTCCAATCATGAATACACATCACCATATCACGAATCATTCATCGTTAATCACCGCCACATCTATATTGATCACTGATACAAGATCTGTCATCGGTAGAACAAGAACACAAACACTTAACCTGTTGAATAACATTGTCTTTGCTCATTGATCACTTATCCTTCTCACCGGTCATGCAAAGTAGTTGCGATTGCAACTGTAGAATTTGAATATTGTTGACCACCATATCCTGTGACCGCGCCACAAGATACATCAGAGATTTGACAAGACATTCAAATAATCTATCACATGGCATTAATTATTCTAGTAGTTGTATTGTTATACACCATTCAATTACAATTCTCACATAAACTTACTTCAGTAGTAGTGGTTATGCATTTGACATCCAGAGACATACCTAAGTCTCCCCTAAAGATAGCAACTATTGAAATTCACTGAAACTCACCATTCATCAGAAATATGATTGACAACATACTAAGGACACAAAGTCAATAGTTGACATCAATGATAATATAATATCTGACCGTCATGTAATCAAATCATTGTCATCACCAAAACACACTTACCATCACTGCATCAGATATGCCAACAAGATTTATATCTTGAGTTCATGTCGATGCTAAGGTTGTTGAGGTACTTCATGTTGCTTGTGTTATACACTGAATTTGCGCCTCTGATCTCAAGCTCTCTTGGTCTTGATAATCCAGTATAACATGGGAATCATCTCAAGGTTGTGGGACCTTATGCTAACCGAGATGAGACCTCCAGGTTCT
>MU225864.1:1169281-1204752 GCA_018584345.1 Thuja plicata
TACTAGGTGATGCACCGAAATTAGGGCTTGGATCTCAGTATAGAGGAATGAAATCAATGAAGGAACCAGGTCAAATAAGTCACAACTCACTAGATAGGCTTGCATAAGTATTTCATAGGAAGGTCTGGACAAAAGACTCGACCTATGACCTCCAAACAAACATCCTTCTCTGCAACCAGGTGTAGGAATGAGACAAGACTGCTAGGGGCTGAAGTATACCCACAAAACATATAAATCATATCAAACACAGTAACACACAGACTTGTAGAAAATGAGAGGAACTAGGAACCCCAATGTCCATTAATAACATTCATAAGCTTTGATCCAATAAGAGATAATACAAACCAGGAAGTATAGGGATATGAAGAATTATCACAAAGTACTTCCAGAATGTTTGTATGATCAATGAGAGAATTACAAAATGTAAAAGCCAGAGGGCAGAAAGAATGCCTCAGATAACTCCAAGAGAGAACAAATTCTCTTTACAAAATGCCAAAAATCTGAGCACTAAGGCTCTCAAAAAACTTTAAATACTCCCATGCACGCAGGCAGGAGTCTCAGAAAACCTAACTAGGGTTACAGATTTACAATAGAATAATTGACCCTAGGACAAAAATCTAATCTGGCCATAAATGTGCACCAAGGATCAATCCCGATCAGATCAGATTTCCTTTTTCTAACTTGCGCCCATCCCTGTACTGGATCATGCCCGTAGACACGCAACCTGGATCCATTAGTCTACTCTGCGGATAGCCTCTGTCATGAATGCTCACCAACTGATCACAGTCCCCCAGGACGAGAAGTGACCCTTGACGGCCGCCACTCAAATTCCTCGTCAATGACTCATCGATCATGACCATGTCCTCCTGCCAACTGCACTCGAGAGCAATAACTTCTCGATTGGACCTGAAACTCCTTTCCACGTCGAACAAATCTATTCCAGGGATTAACAGACCCTCTGTGCATGGTCTCTCTGCAATTGAAACCCTTCTGATCACCCCTGGAACACGAGCACGGAGGAACCATGGCTGCCGAGCATTCTTCCCTGTTATCTTGCCGCCATTTTTTCAAATTCGAAGTCCTGCGACCTAGCGACCAACGGCTAGTCTCCTTGTCGCGAGCACTTCCTCTTAACTAGGGTTTAATCTCCAGACTAGGCGATAATGGTCTTTTTAACCTCTGTCTAACTTGAGCCATATCCAGCGACATCCCGACTGTGTGAAATCGAAGTCGCGAGGCATCTTTCTTAACTCACCTTTCTTCCCGCGACCATGCGCCTAACTGCCACCTTTAACCGTCGCGGTCTGTCACCTGATCGCCAGATGCTATCTTTCTGTTCTGAGATTACGTGACCACACTTAGTCGCCAAGTCGGGAGAACCCAACACCGAGCCTTTTGACTTTTCAAAATAGCTACACGTGTCCCTTTAACCTTCTAGCGACATCCCGACTACCCCAAGGCGCTGAGTCGGGAGTACTTTCTCTGTAGGGCACTTTCATCACCAGACTTGGCGACCACCGTTGGATCATCTGATCTTTGCATCGGACGGCTGTCGTTAATTCGCTGAAAAATTGATCATGCCCATAAATGTTCCGCGATCCCGCGACGAGCAGCATTCTTTTCATTAATCGCATAGTCGCGAGCTGCTCTTCCCTACTTTTCCTTGTCCAGCGACTGCACGATGGGCATCTCTGTTTCTTCAGTCGCACACTCGCGAGGCATTTTTTCTTTATGTTACTTGCTCGGCGAGTGAGCGACGAGGCCTTGCTTTCTGCTCGTCGCGCACTCGTGAGCACCTTTTCTCTGTTCCAAACTGCTCGGCGAGTGAGCGACACCTTCTTTGTTTCCTTCAGTCGCACACTCGGAGGTTGATCTTTGAATTATCTTTATTCCCTGCGACTGAGCGATGGGTCCCGCTTCTACTCATTGCAAGGTCGCGAGCAGCACTCCGTTTGCCTTTATCCATCGACGACTGAGCGATGACTTGTCCTCTTTGCTCATCGCATACTCACGACTGATATCATCTTCATCTCTTCTACTCGGCGAGTGCACGATGACATTATCCTTCGGCTCGTCGCACAGTCGAAAACGGATGGGACCTGGGCAAGAATAGATCGCGATTGCGCGATGACTGCGATTGGCAGCTCGTCGCGCACTCGCGCAACTTAATAACTTGAATCAAATTTCACCGCGATCAAGCGACTGAGGTGGGTCCCGTCCTTTATGTGACTTGTAACATGGATCTGGCGATCACGCAACCAAAGAACAAATGCTAAGTCGGGAGACATTTAGGGAATATTCTGAAAGATCACCAGACCACGCGACGCAAGGAAAAGCGAAGTCGGGAGAAAGAAAAGAATATTTGCCCAGGCTGAAGCAATCAAGCGACTTAGAAATAAGGCACATGCTCTTAGTAACTTAGAAAAGTAATGATGAAATATAAGAGCCATGGCCTAGGGTTTATTACCTCGCTCACACATGAAAGACCTAGGGCTCTTAGGGTTTAAGCAAAGCCAAGACCTGGGAAACAAGACAGAGGAAGCAAGATAGGGGAAACCAGACCAAATGCACAGAATGGGAAATTTGGGTAACAGCTTGTTGATGTTTCTTGATCGTGTTGCTGGTTCACATTGGTTGAAGTGATATGGTTGCATGCTTCTCATGTAACATGTTGGTGTTCTTCATTTGGTGTTAGCTGACCTAATGATGTAATGTGTTGCGAAGGTTTAGAGTGTGATTTATGGATTTGGAGCGTGTTCAAGTTTATTGTTATGGGTCATTGCAATGTCCTGGCCGACATTCAATGGATCACATCATGGAATGAATTGTAATTTATTTTTTGTTGGCAATTAGGTCCCTAGCCGACCTTGTTGAGATGAGTTGATGGACTGTATTTATATATGTAATGATTTGAAGTTACGATTGAGAGAGAATGTGTGTACAGATGAGATAAATGTTGTATATGATGTTGTATGAAGAGGTATGAGTGAAACCTAAAATAAGTCAGAGATTTGTGCGCTTCATTGGAACTGTTTTGGCATAACAGATGCTACTAGTCAGTTCGTATGTTTGGACTGTAAATCCTCTTTGATCTATGAACAGTTGTAACGTAGTGAGCCTTGTTGTATTTTTGTTTGAGCAACGACCTCTAGGTAGTGTGCCTGAATGCATGTGCATTCCCCTTTTGTAATACTCCTAACAGGGTACAATATTTATTACTGAGTGCACTCATCTTGTGGATTCCATCTCCACTGTGGTTTTTTCCCTAACAAGGTTTCCACGTCAAAAATCTTGGTGTTATGTGTTTCTTATTGTGTTGAGATCTTGCTTTTATGTTTATCATTCAGATTTGAGGTTAAAGTGTGTAAGTAGATTAAAGTTTATTGATATTGTGACACAACTGATTCATCCACCCTCACTCTCAGTTGTGTGTGTGCTTCTTAAGGTCTAACAATTTCATAGTTTGAACTCTTCTTTTCCTCATCCATTTGACAATTTAGGTCATTTGAATGAGAATTTTGAAGTTTTTAGTTTGAATCATACCCACCATAATTGGTGTTATCATTCTTCACTAAGTGGTATGTGTTGAAATGATTAACAAGGTACTTTTCATTATTTCTCCTTGTTTATGAGTTGAGCTAAAAGAGAGTTATAGTAGGGGATTATCTAATTTTGATGGGTTCATTGAAGGCTTCATGTCATACTAAGTGGAAAAGAGCCATCCTTGTGCCAATACGCAATCACCAATTGTGCCTCTCATATTAGTCGAATTGTCTACAAACTTATTACCTTCTCTAAACGCATGCCTAATCTTAATACTTTGGAAATATTTCAACAATTCCTTGACATATGCTATATAGTTCTTATAGGATTAATGAGGGACAACCTTGGCTTTAAGTGTATCAATTATTATCTAAGAGTTCTCTTCCAAGATTATCTTCATAATTCCAAGGTTTCTTATGAACACAAGTTTTCTTGGTGATTCCATGATAATCTTGTATGAATTGTGTTAAAAATTCTAAGAATGAGCAATATCGTTTTTACCATTATTCATTTCATTGTCATTTTTGTTATCAAATGACATTTAGGACATAGAGCATGTTGTTAGGCTATCAATATTATTTTCTATTATTAGAAGAGACCATGGTTAACATGAAGTTTTGTGAAACAACTTATATAAGGTCATTTTCATTCAAGATTCCTAAATAATTTTATTGTTTTGCGATCTAGAAACCAGAAACATATGACCATCTCATTGTATCTTGTAAACCTCTTATGCATAATTATGAGAGTGGATAGCAACCCAAGACCATGTTATGTTTATTATGTTACACATGATATTATTCAAATAAATAGTAATATTCCTTCACCTTTACCTTCCTCTCCAGCTTTTCATTCCACACATAAAAGTGATCTCTGCATTTCACTTGTATGCATCTATGTTTATTACAAGGCCAGCAGCATGATCTAGACTATTAGAGCACAAACTTTAAAAATAAAAAAATTAGTAAATAATAATAAAAATAAAAAACTTACTAGAAATTTACTTTGTGCCTTCATTATTACTTTTTCAAACTGCTTCAATTAGTATCACCAATAATCTCCACAAAAACATTGTGTCTATTTAAAATGATGGAAACTTTATTACAGTATGTCAATCAACACATACTGGGAGGTTCTTAGCAACTCTAATAGTTGTTCCAGGGGGCCTGTTTAACAAACCAAATGCAATAGCCAGCTTTTCACAGTGGTGGCATAGAAATAATTCTTTGTCCTCCACTTCCACATCATTGGGCCCGTTTGGTGTCAAGCATTAATGCTAGAATAATTTAATTATCTGTTTGTGACATTTTTTGAATTTTCGAATTAGAAAACTAATCCCCATTTTAGGGCCAATGCTTGCAATAGTTAATTCTAAAAAAAAGCTGGAATTCATTTCTTATTCGAGAATATGCTATTTATGGATTCATTTTTTTTTTTATTAATTTTTTTTTAAAATCTTTTTTAATCTTTTTTTTAATGTGGGTATATATATGTGTGTGTGTATATATACCCACATGTGTGTATATATACACACATGTGTATATACACGTATGTACATATACACACATGTGTGTATATATACACACGTGTATATATATACATGTGTGTATATACACACACGTGTATATGTGTGTATATGTGTATGTGTATATGTGTGTATATGTGTATGTGTATATATGTACACAAGTTAAAAATACATATTATTCAAATTAATTTAAAAAAAAACAAAAATCCTTATTTCAATTCTACAATATGGGATCCAAACAGAGAATAGCTTATTCCAGCTTTCATTTTTAGAATTAATTAATTTGAAAATAGGTTCTTATTCTGAATAGGCCTATTCTGAATAAATTAATGCCATGCACCAAACAGACCTTTGAATGTCTTGAATCAGGAATATACCCTGCTTATACCTTCATTTCCCAACTCAAATATCTGGAACTCTGCATATAGCTCCTGTGTCTGTGTCTGTGTCTGTGGGTGTGATTTGTCTCCTCCTCCTGCACACCAAGAACATAAGATACAGAATTTTTAGGATCCAAATAAAAAGCACCATCGCTGTAAAGACTCCTAACCCCATATTCATATGTGATCTACAGGCAGCGAGAAAGCAGGCACAGGTTTAAGTGGCATCTTAATGATAAACTTGAGGTCAACCATACTTATGTGACGTCTGTACCCTGTACCCTGTTCCCTGCTCCAAACCTCCCATTTTGGCAGGGGGGGTTGTGAGTGGTAAGCAGAATATGCAGGGCCTCCTTCAATTTCCCCTCTCTACACAATCATGTGAGATTCAGATTAGTGGTGGATGGCAATGCCATTTCATCACGTCTTTTTTTTTTAAATCTTCTTCCCCTTTGTTGTTTTAAACAATCGGGGTGTTTATGATGTTGCTTTAAATTTTAAAGTAAACTACAAGAAACAAAATTAGTATTGAGTATTAATGAAGTTGAGAAAAAGAGTCAACACATTACCAAAATACAAACGGTTCAAAACAATATTTAACAGAGACAGTTATATTTTAATTAGCAAACCCTAAATTTAATTGTCTAATAAATCATCATTTGTTCCTGAATTTGTTTGATAACCTGTTAGTTTAAAACACTCCCTGCATGTGAGAAGACAACATGAAGTTAGAAAAAACATTTTATAAGAAAGCTCTTGAATTGAAGTTTTTAGATGAACACTAGAAACATTGAAAATTACCTTGCATTAAGTTTTTCAAAATGTGACAGGTAGTTTGTCTTGTGGATTCTAAAATAGCTTTTTGTTAGTATAATATTAAATAAGGTATCTTTTAGTTTAAGATTGATTATAAACATGTTCAATAATTGTGTACTAGAAATGTTGAAGCAGTTGTCTTTAAAGAAATCTAAGATATTTTGCAATGAGCAATTTAAAGTGGAGAAGCTTCCAAGCACCAAAACTTACACAAAAACTTGTAACATAAAAATTTGTGTACCTCACAATTTCATGTTGTATTTTGGATTTTCTATAATGTACACTCTTGTAGCAATTCTATGTCCTTTTGAACCCAAACTTTGACATATTTTCCCTTTCACCAAGGGTTGCCTAGATTTTGGACTACGATAATAGTCTTTCCTCTATTCTAGGAACACATGTCAAATTCTGAAGAGTTTTCTCAAGACGTGAGTGCAATGTGAAAACATCTATCTGACATAGTAGCATCCCAAAAAAAATTAAGTTTAAAATGTTGGTTTCCTTTTTAACTATCTATTTCCACTTACTGTAATGCTCACTTGACAATGTAGCACATTATGCTCATGTGTCTCGCCCAACAAAACTCTCATTCTCTGTAATTTGTAAAATAACTTTTTACATATCTTGTCTTTGTTGGAGAAACTCTATTGAAGTTTCTATTATAGAATCCATTCTTTACTACATTATCTTACTCAACATGGTTGATTAAAGCTTTCACAGGATTGCTTGGGTTGTTCACATCTCTCAAATCTTCAAGATATTCATTATTTTGGGCAATATTGTTCTTGTTACTTGAATAATATTGCTTATCTTTGATATTGCATCTTCTAATATCTATTAAGAAAATGTCTTTGGTGTAGACCACCACCCACTTGATTGAATCCATACACTATGGTAATCTTCCATATAGACTAGGCTTGATCTTCATAGATTCATTTTTTTTTTATTCCTCTTAAATCCAAGATGTACATAGGATAAGAGTGCAAACATATTTTTATCATTTTTCCTGTTTCTGTATAGATGGAGTTCAAAAGACCATCACAGGGCCTTGACTTAAAGACTTTTGACCATCATAGGGACTCAACTTAAAGGAAAGCTCAAAACAACCTAAATTCTTTTTGTTTTCTTTTATTTGTAAGCATCTTCAGAGGATTCTCTTGCATGAAGGTTTGTAAGTGCTTTATTTTCATTCTTCATTAAATGAAATGTAGTTCTTTCTACTTATGATATTATTATTATTTTTATCAATTTTATTATTTGGTAGATTGTTGATGTGTTTTTGTGTTTTATTGAACAAATATGGTGAACTTTCAAACCTAACTAATACATTTTCTGGATTTTAGGTCATATGAATAATATCGTGATGCATTGGCATCTTAGATACTGAGCTACATCATCTATTGCTAATTTCCTCTCTTCATCCTATTTTTTGTTCTATAATATGCTTTAATATACTCTTTCAATTACTAGTAAATTTAAATTGTATTTCTCTCACATGCTTTATTGAATAAAATCATTCAATTACAAAGTTAAAAACATTGATAAGATTATCAAAATAAAATTTCTCTTTTTTTGTATTGAGTAGAAGCATAACACTATTTGTTCCTAAAGTTATATAATCCTAGAAGAATATAGGGATTGTTTGGTTAGAAAACAAGTGCCTTTTAATTAAATTGAATTTTGTCTCTTACAACAATTAACTTTGAGTCATGAGATAAGAAAAATATTAAAAGGGATTTGTAGATGTTATCTACTACATCCTTCATCTAGAGCAGTCTGAAGATGATTTGAGGCGGTGCAAAAGTGACAGATTGAGCAGAGATGAGAAAAATAAAAAATAAAAATACTTTTTGATATTTTCTATATTTCATAAATGTGCATTTTCAAAGGCCTTCAAAGTGGAATTTAGGGTTGAAATTGTCGTGTATCCCTTAAGATGAGTTTCCCAAGGCATTGTGTTAAAGGATTGATTTTAGATCTCCTGAAGACCTTTCCAATGGTGTATGTTGTTTTGAATTTTGAGCAATGGGTTGAAAGTTATGACACCGCGAAGTTGGGGTAAACAAATATCAAAATGACACTATTCTGCCAAGCATGCACACCTCTTTTCCTTCAAAAGCTTTAATTCAAGGGTGTTCACTATAGAAGGTGTCACATGTTGGCACCACAGAGGTTTTAAAGCTCAAAAGGAAGATACTTTCTCTAAAAATTCTTCCATTGCGACGTGTGTCTGATATGTGGTTGTGTCGATCAAATGACCTACAGGGTCCACACCCATCAAGGTGAGGGTCACTTTTTCATCTAGTGGTGAATCTTGAGGTAGATTTGATCTGAAAAGTAACCTCTACACATGCCCCAAAAGGGAATGATCATTACGAGTGGGATTAGAAGTTTACTCCCTCATGATGGTAAGAAAGTTGAAAAGGGCACATGTGGCGTCCATGGTGTGCACGTGGAAGAATAATAATGATGCAGAGATCGACACACCTGAGGCAACTGTAACAATCACCATGATGAGATTTCCACATGGCACATATGCAGAGCCCCTTTTGGTTTCCTTTTCAATGTTCAGTTCAAGGAAATCATATATGTAAGCCTACATGCACATTGTATAGGGATCTTTAGATATTTTGGTTTTGGAGATTTTTATTGTTCACCGACCTTAAAATAACACTTAGAGATAGTTACAGTCTCATTTCTCAGACCTTAGCCTTGTATTTTCACTTAATCAATAGTAGAAGATATATTAGATTGTGCCTAGTTTTCCTTTTTTGTGTTTTTAGTTTTGTTTTGTGGATGATTTTAAATCTCTGTGTCAATTTTGGATGAATGTAGCTATTATTTGTTATAGTTTCTAGCTTTTATAATTTCAAATAAATGTGCAAGTCTTTGAATCACGTCTTGTACTCCTTCAATAATTAGTAATAGTTTGTGGTTTGGGATTATAGCATGTCATTTGGTGAATGAAATTCTCATAGAATAGTTATTTTAACGAGATAATATGAACAACTCCTGTGGGCCTTAATGGGTGCTTCTAACAAAGAGATTTTAGTATTTTGCACTATGTCAATCTAACTTTTGTGTCTCCAAAAATGACAAATTTGTGGTATTTTTTACTTAATCTTTTGGGAGTTTCTTGTTCCTTTTATTTCTAAAGGGAAATTCAAAGGGTTTCAAAATCTCTAGTGCATTGCCTTAGTTTTTGTGTTTAATCTTTCTCCCCATTTCCCAAAAAATGCTATTGCAAAGAGCCAACTTCTAAAATCCTGGAGGTTGTTTCACAAGGTGTAATTTGTCCCACTCCTGTGAAGCTTCTTGAGTGCCCTTATTTAGGCATGAGCCTCTTAGGGATCAACATGATTAATAAGTAACTTTGTTCAAGAGAGAAAAGGGACAAGTGCTTGAATAAAAGCCAGTGCCAATCAGGGTGAAGTTATGGAGAATTTGATGAGAAGAAGGGATGGATCAAGCGTAATCACATATTACTATAATAGAAAAAGTATAAAAAGTGATTACCCTTGTTATTTCAATAAAAATGTGGGTAATCACTTTTTTATGATTAAGAGAAAGATTGAAAGTGGTATTGAGTTGATTCCATGAATATCATCGATAGGTAGTTGGTTCTAAATATATTTGTGCAAGATTTATACTTCTTTTAAACATTCTAGAGCTCAAAGAAGGAAACCTATAGGTAAGGGTTTATTTCCAACTTCAAGATATCTATTCCATGAAAGACTTTAGGCTAAAAATTATTAGGAAATTTTCACTACAACTCAACATTGAGTTGAGGCACAAAGGAAAGCTTAGTAAGTGAGGATAAGTAGATTTATTTATTAGGGAAAGGGAAGAGTGCTTAGATGAAATCTAATAGCAATATTTGAAGAAATTATTTGGTGAGGGTTTAGAGAATTTGATGAGGAGATGGGATGCAACAAGTGAATTGACATGGGTAATCACTTGGTTATGTTTAGGAGAATGATTGAAGGTGATCTTGAGATGATTGTAAGAATACGATTGAAAGACAATAAAGTGCCAAATATATTTGAATATGCAAGTAAGTCTTTTAATTACTTTGGTGGCTTGATAAGGAAAGCTATCGTAGAAACTAAAAATTATCATGTCACCTATGCGCGATAATTTTACTATGTTTTGTCTTAATTAATTAAATAATATTTATTATTCAATTAATTTACATCATTATGCTAATTTCAAAATTTAAATTAATCATGTCCCTCCATTTCCAATAATTAAATAATTGTAATTAATTGTTTAGTTTCTATATAATATTCTGTCAAGAATCCCTAATTATCCTTCTAAAAAATAATTAAATAGTTTTTATTATTTAATTAATCTATTTTTCTAGATTTAATTAAATAATTATATTATTTAATTAAAAATATTCTTTATTTTTTTTATTAAGGCAAAAACAGGTTTTGAAGGGACCTGAAACCATTTGCAAAGTAGTTAGGAAATATATAACCATTGAGCTCCACAAAGAAAGACAGACCAAAAAGACAACAGGGCTAAAAACATAAAGCAAAAGATAGACCCGGCCCCAATCCAACAGACATCCAACGCAAAACAAATTACATCAGAGAACAAAATAGAGCTAACCCATATTTTAAGGGTATCATTGACCTCCTTTTCCATTTGTTCCATCCTCTGAGCAATCTCTTTTAGATCGATTATGTCCTGAGGTACGAAAGAGAATTTCTTTTTAGTGTTGGCTCTCATCCTCTTTCTTGGACCAACAACTTCCTTGCAACCAACATCCTTATCTTGTTCAAGATCTACAATGGTCCTAGCCTGATGAAGATTCTCGAGATGCACCACCAAAGTCTTCATATTATCAGCAGAGGACTTGAACACCTTATTACTCTGTTCAGTGATCTTACACAGGGTGGAATCCCACTTATAAATCCTCTTGTTCATGTCTTTGATCCTTTTATCAAACATTTCCTTAGCATTTTTAATCCCCTCCACATTCTTAGTTAAATAATTGGTGATCACTTGTTTCTCTGTATCTGTCCAAAGCGCACAAGCACTAGGCTCCTGGGGCACCTTCTTAGCATCAACATGAGCAATAGAAGTACCATGAACAATACCTTCATTTGCCTACATTATCTCAAACTTGTAAGAAAGGGCATGATACTTTAGGTGAAGAATTTTGATTTCATGGAGAACTCATCTAACTAACCTAAAAAAATTCACTGAATTGTTCTTTATCGTCCCCAAAAAACTAAAATCAATCTCCATATTAGGATCAAAGTCTTCGGAGTCAAACTCCTTAGAGGTAGTAGGGGAAATTCCATCTTTCTCATTCAGAGAGCCATCATGTTCCTGAGAACTGTCATAATCCACAAGAATAGGAACTTTATCTCGCTCAGTCTCAATCTCAGTTGAATTATTTCCCCCGGTAGCCAGGAACCTTTTTTCCTTGCTAGTGCCAAAAAAAACCCTCTTGGGTAGAATGGGAGAAGCAACAACACCCTTCACAATGTCCTTCCCTTTCAAGGTATCATCAAGCCCTTTCTTTTTTCTACTAGTCAGAACATTCTGGCAGGGAGGGGGGAAAAACATTCTTCTCAATGGAACCTTTCCCTTTATCTATCACAAAAAACCCCTTCCTAGGGGTAAATTTATGTTTTTTTATTGGTGGGGAAGGGGTATCATCCTCATCCATCACCCAACCCTTGTTAATAGAATCACCCTTCTCCATTAAGCATTTCCTTTTTTCAAGCACAACAGGCCCCTTCCTAGGGATAAGTTTTGGTTTTTTCACTGGAGGGGGAGGGGCTTCCTCCTCATCCTCCTCCGTCTCCAAAACCTTATTAGAATAATCACCACTTCCTTCTCCAAAAACCTTAACCACAAAAGGAACCCTAGGGGGACTCTCAATAGCCCTAACTTTAAAATATTCAAAGATAAGTAGAATGAGACCTTGGTGTAACACTTGATGCTTCAAATGTTTTTTCTATGAGATATTATGCTAGGATTAAATGATGAAAGAAAATAAAATGGGAAAGAGATACATGTCTTATGTCTTAAATAGATCGAATAAAATAAAATATTCTTCATTTTTTACTATCACAATAATTAAGTGATAATTCCAATTACATAACTATGTCCTCTAAAATTAAATAAATCATCAATTTATTTAATTTTCCACTTCTCCAATGTGAACTAATTCTTTTTAAAATAAATAAAATGATTATTTTAGTTATCCCTCTCATTCACAATTAAATAATTTTTTGAGAGTATTTAATGCTAATCATTCCTCGAGTTTCTCATTTTTTAACTGTCACTGACTAACAATTCTTCTTTTCATTCAATTCAGTCTAACTAATTAATCAATCTAGTCTTCTCAGTCATCAAATCAGTCTTCTAATCAATATATTTGGTCTACTTTCAAACAACCAAATTAACTATTCAATCAATTTTTTCATACAACCACTTAACTGTTAATTATTTTCAGTCTTCTATTCAATCAAGCTTAGTCATCTATGAAATCAACCTCAATTGTCTATTCAATTAACCCAACCTTGATTGAAGTCCAAAATTCTATATAATGAGGCTTACCTCTCATAATTCAACAACCACAATATTTGAATTTTTATGTTGTCATAGTAGGAGAAAAATATGAGAGCCCACATCGCTTGGAAAGGAGAAGGACACGGGAGAGAATTTGTTGGTGTATTACATTCATTAGGTTAGTTTTTAGGTTAGATTAAATATGATAATAAATTAGTTGTTAGTTTCTGAGAATTTATTCCCATAGTTAGTTTTACATATGGAAAATAATGGCTTATACATAGCTAACATATTTCAATGTAAGGGTATCCTAATTGAACCATTTGAAATCCAATTGAATAAAAAATGTGATCTTTCCATATCTGCACTCTCATTTGGTATCAGAGCATCTACAATTATGAATTTTTCAGATGGAGAATGTACGTCAAAGTGTGTTAACCAACTGATGGTAATGGTGATGAAGAGCGAGTTTGAGAAGAATATGTTAGTTCCTTTTCTTGCTAACATATGAAATACTCTTAATGAGCTTGCTCTATTTATCCCAGACACTGATCAAGAAAGATATAGAATGACAGAAACAGGGTTTTTAAACCCTCTTCACTTTGAGCTCCATAAACTCGGGCGGGAATACCCTTCTAGCTTGAGATAATCAAATCACAAGATCATTCAAGAAAATATAAATGGAATTATAGGGACTGGCCACTGTAACATTTATTGTACAAATCAAACATAAAGGTAAAGATCAATTTTAATAGTGATAGTCACCTATTTCAAAGGAAAACAAACCAGTGCTTAATCTTAGGGTATGGAGTCACTTCTGAATAGCTATAACTAATTTGCTTATGAACAGGAATTTAAGACAACTACAGAACTTGACATAAACATAGATATACCTTATATATCTATCCTCACACATATAACAAATTAATTCATCAAATTCATTATAAACCCTAAATCTCACTGAAACAATCCTAAGGCAATTTTAATCTTTCCTTGAAAGAACCCTAAAACTATTTCAAAATCTTCCTAACAGATGTATAAATTGAACATTCCTTGAGTATTCAATTTAAATAAAATTCAGGACACCATAATGAAGATAAATACTCATCATATGTTTTAGAAACTATTGATGGATTTCATTTGTATTCATAATCAAAATTGCTATTACATTCAACAGTAATTTCAAAACCCTACTCAAAATATATTGGTCTTAAAACAGAGTTTATACATTTAAACTTGTGCTCCCAAATGAAAAATGGCTATATCCTTCCCAATAGTCTTGGAATCCTTTTATAACTAATGATGCAACAAGCTACAAACTACATGGGAAAGATTGAAAAAATATTTTACAACAACTTTTGCAACTAACATAAAAACAAAAGTTATAACAAAACATAGGTGGCAAAGGTTGGAGAAGTCTAAGCAAGGTTTGTTGTTGCAATTTGACAATATCCTCCTTATCCTTTTAACTTCGCTTCTCACCTGTTCACCTCCTTAGAGGTGGGCCAATCAAAAGAATTTTCTTGTTCCATCTTTGCAACAACTTTTGTCCATCTGGCATCAACGGTTGTTCTGGCCTCAGAAATGAACTTTGCCATATCTCTTTCAACCTTGAAGAGGTTTTCAATCAGTTCATTGCAATATTCAGCATTCGTATCCTTCTCCAGGCATTGCTTCATCTCCTCATCCTTAAATATCCCATCAAATCCATCTGTCCAATCTGATTGTGGCTTCAAAACACCAGCTTCATCATATATCTTTGGGATCAAGGGAGGGCATTGGTCAACAAATAGTTGCAGTTTATTATTTATTAAGTCAGCTTTTCCATTGAAGAAGGCAAAAGTGTCATTCAATTCGCTAATCATTTCAATAGTATCTGTGACTTTATCAGGAAAATCATCACTGTATAACATGGTTTTCTTCAATTTGTCCATTAACCTGTCTCTTCCTGACCAAGTCTTGAATGTAGGCTCCAAAAATAACATAGCTTCAGCAGCTGTCCTTGAGGCTTCTTGCAATGAGCCATACAATGTATATATTATATCAGTCTTCTATTTTAAAACATTAATTCGATGTTGAAGTATGGGCAATATGATAGACATGATATTTATACTCTGTCCCTGTGATAGCTCTTTAGACTGGCCTTCTACCATTGCTGAATCTTCTTTTGTCTCTGTGGCAGCATCTGTTTCAACTTTTGCTACTTCCTGGGGAACTGGAGTTTTCTCTCTCTTACTCTTCACTAATTCCTCCTTCAATTTTGCAATTTGTTCCTCGAAGGTGTGATTGTGAATCACGGTTTCCTCATGGTTCTTTGCCAATGCCATCATCTGGCCAAAAGTTATTTCATACCTTTTAGACAAATCATCAACCTTTGCTAGGTTCATGAAGGAAACGTGGGTCATCAACTGAGCTATCTCAATGTCAGTGGTATTTTGCAGATTCCAAATCATCCTATCTTCTCTCTTTTCCTCTCTTATGGTCATGACTAGAGGCTTTTGTGTAGCAGGGGCTAATGACCAAATAGCTAGAGTCTTGGATTTAGGATCAAACCCTGATCCTTTCAATACGTCATCAATTTCAAACTCTATTTTCATTAAGGGGTCTTCTTGCCTCCTGATTTGGTAAATGATAAAAGTGGATTGTAAGTCCCAATCTGGCATTAATAGTACCCCACTATTCTGCACTAACAGTCTTGCTTGATCCACAGTAATCAGCTCACTCTTAGGATCATAATCCTGGAGTGTCTTCACAATCTCTTCATTTTTATCTTCCTGACCTTCTCCTGTGATTAGGTTTTGCCTTAAATCCTTCTGCTTCATTTTGATCAAGAAGCTCTTGAATTCTTCAGATTTTATGAATTCATCAACTTTCATGAATTCACTTGCCATCATTACTCACTCATCAATTTCTCTGAACAATACCATTTGATTATCCCCTTGACCTTCAACTTGGGGTTCCTTTTGCATTTGCCTTTTTAGCTTCCTGAAATATTTTCCATGCTCTATTATTACAGCCTTGGCCATTTTCTTCCTGTCCTGCATCATCTTATGCTTTGTTCTCTATTTTTTCTTGGGTGGCTCTCTGGCGGAAGTAGCCTCTTCACCCACCTCTTCTTCTTCTTGGTGAAGTTCTTCCTGTTGTTCTTGATGTTCCTTTTCATGTAGTGCAACAAGAATTGGGGATCCTTGGGATTGTGCATCTTCGGCACTGAACTATGGCACTTGTGCCATTAATGTATCATAAGACTTGATCATTTCCTCCATTCTATGTAAGTATGGGAGGTTGGGGAAAATACCAAAAAAAGTCTTATCTGATTCTTTCCAATCAACTTCTGCCCTGAGAAGATTATTCCACTTCCTTCTTTCCTGGACTTCATGCCTATCCAGTTTATTTCTCACAATGTCTTCATCATCCAATGGCTCATGATCTCTAATTTTTTGCCAAGGGGTCATAGATTTCAGGGCTATTTTTACAAACGGTTCTGGATCACAGAACCTAGCACTTGCTAGAGACATTCTATATTGGTTTAGGAAATTGTTGATTAGATCAAAAACTCTCTTCCCAATAGAGAAATCAAAACAAACCCATAACCTAGGGACAAAAGTACTCTTTTTATGCCCTTCTAAAAACACTTTGTCAACCCAAGTAATCTGCCAAAAAAACTCTAAGAAAGAAACCCTAAGAGGTACAAACTTAGGGAGAATGTGAGGTGGTTGTGTACAACCATATACCCTTATGACATTAATATGATCAAAGAAGAAAAAATCACCCCATTTGTGAGTAATTGGCCAATTTGGAACAAATTGCCAAGGTCTTAAGACTCTTCTAACCTTATTTGGAAATCTCTGCCTATCAGTTCCTAGTAAGTCAAAAATTGGATCCACAATCCAATTACAAAAGCATACAAAAGATGAATTCACTAATGAACTGTCCCATACCTGTGTCCACCTTTGGATTGGTGTACTAACACCATATTCTAAATCAATCAATTCAAGCTCTTTATCCATGGACTCCCTATTAAAATATAGAATCATACACATTAAATGAGAATAATGCTTAAAGGTTGGTACAGGGGACTGTATTTCTACCAATGCAGCATGTATAGCTTCAACTATGTATCCAACATAATCATAATCGGTGTTGACCTCCGGGTGCTGGATATTCATGGCCATCATGAGCACATCCTGGGGTACAGTTGAATCTCCATCAAAACCTAACACTCTAGTTAGGCCATATACTGTGCATTTTATATAGTGGTGAAAGAGGGATAGATCAAAAGCCAGTTTGAGCTTATCTGGGACTTTCACCAAATTCCTATCCACACTGGGCATATATCTGGGCATATCAAATTTTTTGATTAATTTGTCCCTTTTTTTGTAGTCCGCCTAAATTTTTTCCAACTCAATCTCTGTGCATAATGCACCAGTGATCTCAAAGACCTCTTCTACTAATCTCCTATTTATGGATACTAAGGTCTCTTTATTTTTCTTTCTGATTACCCTAACTATTGGGCAATAATTCTTAGCAAGTTCCCTGATTAACCCTATATCCACATATATATCAGGCACAATTAAATTTTCCATATTTAACTCCCAGGGATTGCAAATAGGAACTGGTTTAATCCTATTATTCCAAAAACAATGGAACAGAGTGTTACTAGAGAAGTTTGGAGTGACCGGGTTTCTGCATTGGCACCATCTGTCTTTCCATTCATCCCAGTTAGCACTATTTGCATTTGATGTCCTAGACAGAAAATCAACAAATTCCTCTATATATTTCTTTGTTGTAAATTTCTTCTTTTCAGACCCCTGTGAAGAAACATTGGTAGTAGCTTGACTTATTTTTCCTTTTCAAATTGCTATCTCTAAAAAAACAAGCTCTGTCGCTCTCACATAAAATCTTAGAATGTAGAAATGAGAATTGTACAAAATCAAGCTCAATCATTTATACTTATAGCCATCAAATCGACGTCTCATCCACTTGAATACCAAATTCTTGCACTTGCAGTGTCACGTAATCATCTCTCTATAACTAATGCTACCATTAATTCACACTGTATGATCCCTGCAGGAAAAGAGTACACACTTTTTCTCTTTTTGCACTCGTAAGCCTGAAATAAGCCACTTGTCAATTTGTCGCTAACCCACTGTACCTTGCTTATTTTCAAAATTGTCCTTGTGAGTGAGTGACAAGACCTTTTCTTACAACCATTCACGCACTTGCGGTCTATTTTTGTTTTGGTTCATATCCTCCGTGACTGAGCGATGACCAAATTGGCATCTTTATCATTTGGTGGTCACACACTCGCTACCTTTTTATCTCTTGCACTTATATCTACACGAGTGAGTGGCATCACTTTTCCTTTTATCAATCGCAGACTTGCCACTCAAAACTTTACTTTCCTTGAAGCCCAATGAGTGAGTGAGTGTACATTCATTGCTCAATCACTCCTTGGTCGCACACTTGCTGACCTCTAACTTATCATGCTTGGTCTGAGCGAGTGAGCCATTCTCAAAATAATCATGCATTATTTTCTGGTTGCATAGTCACTATGCCTTTCTAATTCATGTTTGTACCTCTGCAGGTGAGAGATGACTATTTTCATTATGCACTTTACTTGGTTGCTCACTTGCACTGCAAAATATTTTAGTTTATAAACATTAGCGAGTGAGCAATGACCATTTTTAATCACACTCGCATACTCACTGCCAAAATTTCTTTATGAATGAATCCTTAGAGACTAAGTGAGTGCCTTCACCGATTCTTCAAAATATATTAATCGCTCACTCGCTAAACCCTTTTGTCTTAACATTATTTATGGATGACTGAGCAACAAATTTCAATTTTCTCAATCACACACTTGCAGGCTTAAAATCTTAACCTACACACTATATGTGAGTGAGTGGTAGCCAACTTGCTTTCTTAATCGCACACCCGCTAGTACCTCTTCACTTAAATTTATTCATGGGCAAGTGGGCGATAGATTTCTTTCCTTTCTTTTATCACGCACTCGAGAGCTCATCATTTCAAACTATAAATCCTTGGCGAGTGAGCAAGAACAAAGCTGATTTCTTAGTCGCGCATTCGTGCACTTTAAAACACTAAAAACTTCTTGTGCAACTGAGTGACAAGAACCATCTGATGACCAAAACATACTGTGTTGCATACTCACACTGCAAAAAACACAACAGTTAAAACTTGGGCGAGTGGGCGGCATCTAAAAACCTGACTCCCTCACGCACTCGCGGGCTCAAATGATATGCATGAAAACCTATCCCGAGTGAGCGAATAAACCCTTTTTTACATCACTCACTTAGCCGTTGACCAAAATATAAATAACTAAGACCATTGTGCCTATGCAATACACAAAGACTTAACTCATCGCTAACTTGCTAATGTTTATAACACAAAACTTAATCCCTTGCGAGTGAGTGACATACAAAATATTTCCAACTCGCTCAATCGCAAACTAATAACCTGACTTCAAAATTACATTGCGACTGTGCGATTAACACCATTTAACGACCAAGTCACTAACTTGTACACCTATCTTGACTTAACAAAATATGACCACAATTGTGCGATTCACACCAAAATGACTCATCGCTCACTTGTTCACTTAAAAAGACACTTTAAAAGATCAGTGCGAGTGTGTGACTAAAACTTGGAACAAAGGAATTTGAAGACTTAACCACAAAATTGACTTTTTGACATGAAGAGAGATGAAATTTTAACCAAAACACATGGGAAAAGGGCCAAAGCTTTGAAATTTGAAATTTTTTAATATGCAGTGCTAACAATAGCTCCGACTAGGGAAAGTTAATTGCAAAATTGACATTAGAAGCCAAAACTCTGGGAGACAGACCACAAACTGAAACAAAACTGTACATGCACACACAAAAACCACTAAAGAAGGGAAATCTAATCTACTATGCATGGAAATAAGAACTTTATGAGAAATAATGTTTCAAGAATTTTCCATGCACTGGAAATTCCTGTATCTCACCATTAGGGTCTTCCAAAAAATAAGAATTTTGACCATGAAACTCCTAGAATACAAATGGGCCCATCCACAATGATTCAAATTTACCATGTTTCTCCTTCTCCTCTTTTCTAGCATTCCACTGTAGCACCATATTATTTATCTGGAACTTTCTTTCAATTGCTCTTTTATCAAACAAGTATTTGGACTGCTATTGGAGTTTCATGTTTCTTTTGTGTACTTCTGCTCTTATTTCTTCTAGTTCCACCAATTGGTCCATCCTCTCCATCATAGGTTCTTTTTCTTCAAACTCTTCTTATTGGAGAAATTTATACACTGGTAACAGATATTTTAAAGGCAATCTTTCCTAAGTTCCATAGACCATTTCAAAAGGGGATACCCTATTTCTCTTTTCATTGTTACCTATCAGCCCAAAGGGCTAACTTCAATTTTGAAAGCCAAGACTTTTTATTTTTCTCCAAAATCCTCTTAATGATTTTCATAATGCTCTTATTACTGGACTCAGCCTATCCATTTGCTTGATGATGATATGGTGAGGAATAAGATACAATAATGCCATAGTCTTCACAAAAGTCCTTAAACTCCTTAGACCTAAAACACATGGCATTGTCCATGATTAACTTAGTGGGCACACCAAATTTTGTCAGAATATTATTCATTAAGAAATCCATCACTACCTTACTAGTAGCCCTTTTTGATGGGACTGCCTCTATCCATTTTTTAAAATAGGCTGTAGCCACAAGAATCCAACTATGGCCTCCACTAGATTTTTCTGTGAATTCACCAATAAAATCTAGACCCCATTGGGTAAAAGGCGCCTCAACAATCATAGGATTTAAAGGCAAAGCTCTTGAAGATTTCATTTTAGAAGAGAACCTTTGGTAGGGTTCACACCTATGTACAAACTTCTGAGTATCTTTGAAAAGACATGGCCAATGGAATCCAGCTCTAATTTCTTTGTGAACTGTGGTCTTGACAGAATAATGCCCCCCACACACACCACTATGCATTTCACTCAAAACTCTTTCAGATTGTGATTTATCTAGACAGAGCAAAAAAATTCCATCCCTATTATTCCAAAATAAATCACCTTGTATCAAGACATACCTTTGAGCCTACAACTTCAGAGTCTTTTTTTGAGTATGTAACATATGTTCTAGACATTTACCATTTTTTAGAAAAAAACACTACATCAGTATACCATGTCTGCAATTCTATGCTAGTCAAGTTCATATTTATTGTCTGTACATCATTTATTTGAGCCAATTCCATGTTTGTGTCAGTCATTAACTTGGCTAAACCCAAACCCCTTACCAATTTGGTAACTTAAATTTCTAGATTAAATTCTTGGATCTTGTTAATCCATCTACACCTTTTTCCAGTAACTTCAGATTGAGACAATATATCTTTCATTGTAGCATGTGGCACATAAGCAACTATCTTTGCACAAACTAGATGAGGTCTAAAAACCTTGACTACCTTGACCAATGCATATGCTTGTTTTTCCATTATCTCATAATTAAGTTGTGCTGCTTGCAGAGACTTACTGTAAAATGCTATGGGATGATCAAAACCTTCATCATCCTTCTGCAAAAGTACTACAACAATTGTATGGAATGAAGCAAAATAAAATATAGAAAAAGGCTTTTCATAATTTGGAGATCTTAATACAGGTGCTTGCTGAATAGCTACTTTTATCTCATCAAAAGCTAACTGAGCATCCTTATCCCATTCAAACTTAACATTTTTCTTTAGCAATTTAACGATAGGCTTTACTATCTCAACAAAGTTTGCAATGAAACTTCTCACAAAATTTACTTTCCCAAGGAAAGGCTGAACACCTTTGATATTTTTTGGGGGCAAGAGCTTATTAATGGCTTCTACCCTTTCAGGATCAATCCTAATACCTTCTTTAGACACTATATGCCCCAATAATTTACCTTCTGTCACAACAAAGTGACACTTCTTTGGATTTAAAGAAATCCCATACTCCAAGGATTTAGTAAAAATCTTTTCCAAGTTCTTACAATGATCCTCAACCTTTTGGAAATATGCAGTTAGATCATCGTGATACACCACCATAATTATATTTACAAACTCCTTAAAAGACACATCCATGGCTCTTTGAAAAGTAGCTCTTGCATTTTTTAGGCCAAATGACATTCTCACATAGACATATGTACCCCATGGGGTAGTAAAAGCTATCTTGAATTGTTCAGATTCTTGAACCAACACCTGGTTATAACCAGAGAAACCATCCATCATAGATAAAAGATCATAGCCAGTCACTCTTTGTAGCATTGCCTCCATGTTTGGCAAAGAATAATTATCTTTTAATGAAGCTACATTAAGGTTCCTAAAATCAACACATAACCTAATGTCTCCATTTTTATTTCTGACTGGAACTAAATTGGACACCCAAGAAGAATGTCTGATTGGTTTTATTATCCCAGCCTCTCTGAGTTTTGTTAATTCTTGCTGCATTTTGGGGGCCAACAAAGGATTGATTGGCCTCTGTTTTGTCTAAAAGGCTTAATATCATCTTTTAATGGGATTTCATGTTGAAATAGATCTTCCCTATAAGCCTTAAGGTCTTCATAAGACCAAGCAAAAACATGTTTGAATCTTTTCAGCAAGCTAATCAAATTTTTCCTCACATAAGGAGCCAATTTCTTTCCAATATATACAATCTTAGGATCACACTCTGATCCCAAGTTTACCTCCTCAAATTCATCCAACTTAGCTATAAATTTTTGGCACATATGACTATCATTATCAGTAAATAATCCCTCCAATTGAGTTAGTCCTTTAGGAATTTCATTTGTCTGTAACTGCAGAATTTCATTGCCAAATATGGTTTCTTTCCCATCAATAATCTCTAGGTCTTCATAAGACCAAGCAAAAACCTGTTTGAATCTTTTCAGCAAGCTAATCAAATTTGTCCTCACATGAGGAGCCAATTTCTTTCCAATATATATAATCTTAGGATCACACTCTGATCCCAAGTTTACCTCCTCAAATTCATCCAACTTAGCTATAAATTTTTGGCACATATGACTATCATTGTCAATAAATAATCCCTCCAATTGAGTTAGTCCTTTAGGGATTTCATTTGTCTGTAACTACAAAATTTCATTTCCAAATATGGTTCCTTTCTCATCAATAATCTCTATCAAATTATTATAGTCAATTAATTTCCCTTCATAATTATCCACACATTGAATGAGATTAAGGATATCCTCATCACTTTCGAAGACTTACCAATTATATACATTATTAGGAATGGTAGGCTTGGTTTTGGTTTCCACAATAGATACTCCTGCTAGCATTAGATCATCATTCTTCAGGGTCACATTAGCCAAAAAATCTGCCATGATATTCTTAGATCTCTCTATCCAATCAATGGAAAATGCATCAAAGAATTCAATGCTATCCCATACAACATGCTTATATTGTTTCAACCTATCATTTTTAGCAGCATATCTTGATCTAATTTGGGAGATAGCTAGCTCTGAATCACCAAAAACTCTTAATAACTTAATTCCATGCTTGATTGCTCTTTTCAATCCCAATAAAAATGCCTTATACTCAGTTGTATTGTTTGTACAGTGAAATGACAACAGAAATGAGTATTTTAATACCTGATGGAGAGACAAGTAGCACACCAGCTCCTGACCCTTCTCTAGAGCATGCTCCATCAAAATACATTTGCCATAGCCCATACTATTGTAATTATAATTCTTCTATTATGGGATCTATGTTTTTCAACTGTGGTTGTATCTTTTCAACCTTGAAATTATGCATATCTACATCCACAAAGCAATTTAGCATGTTTGGTTCAATTTTTTCAACATAAACAGGAGATCTAGGCTCCCTCAATAGTTTTTCTTCCTTCCCATTTACATAAATAGTAACAAAAGACAAATCCAATTGTACATTTCCTCCAATGGCTGCACAACATTGTCTTGATAAAAGCATGCCATAATGGGGTGGTGAATCCACAACCACAACATCTATTTTAAAAGTGACCTCAGGGTATGCAGCAAGTTTTACCTCTAATCCTTGCAAATTTCCTACTACAGGTACTTCCTTGTTGTCCATGGCATATCATTTACCAGAAGTAGTGTCCACCTCTAGACCCAATTGCTTCATGACAGTGTAAGTCATCACATTAGCAGCAGCCCCTGAATCCATCATACAATTTTTTAGTAGCATATTATTTGTGAGCAGTTCTACATAAAAAGGATCAATCTAATTTGGCTCTTGGATAATTATATTTCCTAGACAGATTGGGATTCCATCTTTTTCTTCTTACTCAACTTTCAATTCATCATTCAAATTAGTATTATCATGCATACTAGGCAAATAAGATAACAATGAAAAGGCTGCTTCTTGGTGCTCTTTGATTTTAAACATCTCAAGAAAAGGGACAGAGACTTTCATTTGAGATAAAGATTGCTTCATGTCAAAGGTTGGGAAATTCATGACATTATCAGAAGATATTTTACCTTTACTCTCCTTTAATTGTCTTGTTCTTTGTTCATGAATAGGGGTAGCTTTGTTTTTTTTAAACCAGAGTATCCTTCAATTCACCTTGTGCAGATTCCTCACTTATGACTTCTGTGATAATAGGTGAATCAGGTTGTTTCCCACTTTGATCAACCTTTCTATTCCTAAGCTGATATGAACTTCTTGCCTTAGTTACAACAAAAATAGTTATAAATCTTATCTCCTCACCATTAGGCATCCCAAATTGAAAATATTATAACTTAGTGCTTGTATTATTTACTGTGATTGGCATATTTTTTCTGGCTCCTCCTCTGAGCTACCATTGTCATCTTCAATAGTAAGTGCACACATGTTTATTGCAGGTTTTTTCTCACTTTGGTTTTCTTGTGTTCCAATATTTTCACATTACTCCACCATGCCCTGAGCTACTACACATTGATAAGCGGAATGAGGCATATTATAGGCCATGCACCAGGGATTGTTTTCCACATTATGTGCATTATTGTTTTTCAATGGATCGGGGATGTCTTTATTCTTAGGATCAGTTTTTTCTTCTGATATAGGTTTTCCATCCTTCCACTGAGTTTTATAGGGAAAATCTTGTAGCCTATAAGGCTTATCTTGCCTTTGGTACTGTGGCCTATTATTTTGAAACCCTTTTTCATTCTTGTCTACCTTAGCAGCAAGATCTTTCACCAAACTTAAAAATATATCCATCTTATCTTCTTCCTTGGGATTCTTATTTGACTGTGTTTTTGACTCTTTCCAGAGTCTACTGTCATCCCTTTTGCCAAGCTTTCTAGAAGCTCTTCTATTTCTTTCTATGTTTATGGCCAACTTATATGCTTCTCTCATGGTTTGAGGGTCTTTATCTCTAAATAAATAAGTTGTCTTTCCATCCAAAGCATTACAGTAGGTGGTGACACATACATTTTCATCTATCCTTAATACTTGAAACAACTTATACATAGCCTTTTGAAATCTAACATTGAATTCACCAATGCCTTCATTAGCAAAATTTTTCAAACTGTTGAATTCGTTCAACATGAAACCAGAATTTATCTTGTCACCATACTAATCATTGAAACTTCTAACAAATTCATCCCATGAGTAAATACTATTATCAGTCAAACCTTGGTACCAATCTCTTGCATCCTCAATCAGGGATTGCACAAATAATTTCATCACAACATCTTCATCTCCAATCTCATAATCATTCATTGTATCCAAAGATACTTTTAGATGCTCTTCACCAGTTATGGCATTATTCCCACTGAATTTGGAAATCTTATCTCTGACCTCATTAGGGATAGGGTTTGGTTGGCTAGGGATACCATCAAAAAACAATTGCCTATATCTCTCTAAATGAATAGGTCTTCTCTGAAAATTATTACCAATATTTTGGCCACTGTTACCAATGATTACATTGTGTTGACCACCAGTATTGTTCAATCCACTCCCTCCTGGTTGTGATGCAACTCCTTGAGCTGCACCATATGTCTGGGTATTTGTATTACCACTACTATTTAGAATATTAGAGGTATTTACAAGCATGGTTTGAGTGAAATTTGTTAAATTGGTATAAACTGGAGAACTTAAGAAAGAAATCTTTATTTTCATCTCTGTAGTAGCAGCTTCTAATTCTGCCCTTTCCAACTATTTTGCAATATCATATTTGGCTTTTCTAGCCCTTTCTAACTCCATATAAATTGAGAACATATCCTGAGACATACCATATTCAACCTTAGGCTTAGAAAATTTAATTCCAGTGAGGTTTTTTTCCTTGATCAACCTCTGTTTGTCTAACATTAGTTGTTGATACATTTTGTGTAGATATTTGAGACTTAGGAGGCTTTTGATTTTCATAATTAATGACTTGCCTCACCACAGGGCCAACATCATTGGAATCATTTTTCTTAAGAAAGTATTCTTTATCTTGGCATTATTTTCTCAAGATGTCTACATCTCCAAAAAGTTCTCTATTCAAACCATAAAATCCCTCATTTGCACCCTGAGTTGCCAATTTTAATTGAGCAACTCGCTTCTTCAAATTTTCTCTTTCAGTGATGGTATTTATAATTTGTTCCTCTCTAGCCTCATCTTTCTTCTTCTTGATAAGAAAGATTTCATCTAACTCCATCTTCAAAAGGTCATTATCTCTGAGGAATCCTTCAATATCAGAACTAGAATAATCATGGATATTCATTAGATTATCTCTCTTTTGGTCTTCAACCTATTCATAAGGGATACCCTTGAAATAGGATGATGTCTCCCCCTTTTCTGGATATACATTCTTTGGTCTAGGGTTAAAGATATCCTCAAAGTAACTAGTAGTGTCAGACTCAGGATTCAAAGGTTCATTTATTTATTTATCAGGGATAGTACCTAAGGACTGAGTGGGACCTACAGATCTAGGTTTCCAAGAGCTGTTGTTATAAGATTCTCCCTTCTTAGAATGGTTCCTTCTAGAATTTTTAACAACATCACTCTCTAATGTTGCTTGAGAGTGATTCTTTGTGTTGCTTGAGAAAGATATGGTAGCTCTTTTACCTACACACTCATGAAATGATTAAACCAACCTGCTCTAATACCATGTTAAAAATAATGAAATGAAGAGCAAGGAAATTGTTTAATCTAAGAGTTAGGTTTAAGAAGAGTTACCATGAATTACGCAAAACCAAGTGCATACACCAAAACAAAAAAGCAAGGAGACAAGATTTTTGAAGGGGGAAAAGTCTTAAAAAAACCCCACGATAATATTATGAATGGGCTAAAAATGCCTAGGAAATAGAGAGAGAGAGAGAGAGAGAGAGAGAGAGAGAGAGAGCTATGCTCTTACAATGCTATTCAAGAAGAGAAAAATTTGTGTGTGTAAGAAAGAAAGAGAGCCATCTCTTTAATAGAGATGTGAGGAAGGAGTTACATTGTAACTCCCATTTCTATGAATTCCACATATCATAAGTGTGTGAGACAAGTGTAGGATTCCTCATAAGGAGGAATATCTAAGTTACAAGAATAATATAAAGGATACCTTGGTTTATCCTAGTAAATATGACAACCAAGGAAAGATTAATTCTAACAATTTTCTTTTGCATTCCTCATCTTATTCGAAATGAAATCTCACACACTTGATCTGCTAATGTTCCCCTTAGAAACACTACAACCAATAACTCAAAGTCGCCACCCAAAATTTTTTTGGAAATAAAATAATGAAAATTCACTTTGACAATGATATTAGAGGATATGATTCGATAAGGTGCAATACACAACTCATGATTTCAAAAATTGGACTTCAAGGAATCTATGTATATGAAATATTATCTTAAGACTAACCTTTCACGCATTCCTTGAAAGAAGTCCCTAGTAGAGTCGCCATTTTTTGTTAGTTCCTTTTCCTGCTGACATGTGAAATACTCTCAATGAGCTTGCTCTATTTATCCCAGAAACTGATCAAGCAAGATATAGAATGACAAAAACAGGGTTTTTAAACCCTCTTCACTTTGAGCTCCATAAACTCGGGTGGGAATACCCTTCTAGCTTGAGATAATCAAATCATAGGATCATTCAAGCAAATCTGAATGGAATTAAAGGGACTGACCATTGTAATATTTATTGGACAAATTAAACATAAAGGTAAAGATCAATTTTAATAGTGAGTCACCTATTTCAAAGGAAAATAGACCAGTGCTTAATCTTAGGGTATGAAGTCACTTCTAAATAGATTTAACTAATTTTCTTATGAACATGAATTTAAGACAACTACATAAATTGACATAAACATAGATATACCTTATATATCTATCCTCACACATATAACAAATTAATTCATCAAATTCATTATAAACCCTAAATCTCACTGAAACAATCCTAAGGCAATTTTAATCTTTCCTTGAAAGAACCCTAAAACTATTTCAAAATCTGCCTAACAGATGTATAAATTGAACATTCCTTGAGTATTCAATTTAAATAAAATTTAGGACACCATAATGAAGACAAATACTTATCATATGTTTTAGAAACTATTGATAGATTTCATTTGTATTCATAATCAAAATTGCTATTACATTCAACAGTAATTTCAAAACCCTACTCAAAATATATTGGTCTTAAAACAAAGTTTATACATTTAAACTTGTGCTCCCAAATGAAAAATGGCTATATCCTTCCCAATAGTCTGGGAATTCTTTTATAACTAAGGATGCAACAAGCTATGGAATACATGGGAAAGATTTACAAAATCTTTTACAACAAATTTTGCAACTAACATAAAAACAAAAGTTATAACAGAACATAGGTGGCAAAGGTTGACGAAGTCTGAGCAAGGTTTGTTATTACAGTTTGACAATATCCTCCTTATCCTTTTAGCTTTGCTTCCCACCTATGTGACTCCTTGGTGGTGGGCCAATCAAAATTATTTTCTTGTTCCAAATTTGCAACAACTTCTGTCGATCTGGCATCAACGGTTGTTCTGGCCTTAGAAACGAGCTTTTCCATATCTCTTTCAACCTTGAAGAGGTTGTCAATTAGTTCATTGCAATATTCAGCATTGTTATCCTTCTCCAGGCACTGATTCATCTCCTCATCTTTAAATATCCCCTCAAATCCATCTATCCAATCTAATTGTGGATTCAAAACACCAGCTTCATCATATATCTTTGGAATCAAGGGAGGGCATTGGTCACCAAATAGTTGCAGTTTATTATTTATTAAGTCAGCTTTGCCATTGAAGAAGGCAAAAGTGTCATTTAATTCACTGATCATTTCAATAGTATCTATGATTTTATCAAGAAAATCATCACAGTATAACATGGTTTTCTTCAATTTGTCCATCAGCCTATCTCTTCATGACCACGTCTTGAATGTAGGCTCCAAATATAACATAGTTTCACTAGGTATCCTTGAGGCTTCTTGCAATGAGCCATACAATGTATATACTATATCACTCTTCTATTTTAAAACATCAATTTGATGTCAAAGTATGGGAAATATGATAGACATGATATTTATAGTCTGTCCCTATGACAACTCTTTAGACTAGCCTTCTGGCATTGTTGAATCTTCTTTTATCTCTGTGGAAACATCTGTTTCAACTTTTGCTACTTCCTGGGGAATTGGATTTTTCTCTCTCTTACTCTCCACTAATTCCTCCTTCAATTTTTCAATTTGTTCCTCCAAGATGTGATTGTGAGTCATAGTCTCCTCATTCTTCTTTGCCAATGCCTTCATCTGGCCAAAAGTTGTTTCATACCTTTCAGACAAATCATCAACTTTTTCTAGGTTCATGAAGGACACTTGGGTCATCAACTGAGATATCTCAGTGTTAGTGGTATTTTGCAGATTCCAAATCATCCTGTCTGCTCTCTTTTCCTCTCTTAGGGTCATGGCTAGAGGCTTTTGTGTAGCAGGGGCCAATGACCAAATAGCTAGAGTCTTGGATTTAGGATCAAACCCTGATCCTTTCAATACCTCATCAATTTCAAACTTTGTTTTCATTAAGGGGTCTTCTTGCCTCTTGATTTGGTCAATTATAAAAGTGGACTATAAGTCCCAATCTGGAATTAATAGCACCCCATTATTCTACACTAATAGTCTTTCTTGATCCATAGTAATCAGCTCACTCTCAGGATCATAATCCTAGAGTGTCTTCACAATCTCTTCATTTTTATCTTCCAGACCTTCTCTTGTGATCAGGTTTTTCCTTAAACCCTTCTGCTTCATTTTGATCAAGAAGCTCTTGAATTCTTTAGATTTTATGAATTCGTCATCTTTCATGAATTCACTTGCCATCATTACTCTCTCATCAATTTCTGCAAACAATACCATTCAATTATCCCCTTGACTTTCAACTTGGGGTTCCTTTTGCATTTGCCTTTTTAGCTTCCTAAAATATTTTCCATGCTCTATTATTACAGCCTTGGCCATTTTCTTCCTGTCCTACATCATCTTATGCTCTGTTCTCTATTTTTTCTTGGGTGGCTCTCTAGAAGAAGTAGCCTCTTCACCCACCTCTTCTTCTTCTTGGTGAAGTTCTTCCTGTTGTTCTTGATGTTCCTTTTCATGTAGTGCAATAGGAATTGGGTATCCTTGGGATTGTACATCTTTGACACTGAACTATGGTACTTGTGCCATTAATGTATCATAAGACTTGAGCATTTCCTCCATTCTCTGTAAGTATGGGAGGTCGGGGAAAAAACCAAAAAAATTCTTATCTGATTCGTTCCAGTCAGCTTTTGCCCTGAGAAGATTATTCCACTTCCTTCTTCTTTCCTGGACTTCATCCCTATCTAGTTTAATCCTCACAATGTATTCATTATTCCACTTCCTTCTTCTTTCCTTGGTCACACACTCACTGACCTCTAACTTATCATGCTTGGATCTGAGCAGTGAGCTGTTCTCAAAACAATCATGCATTATTTTCTGGTTGCGCAGTCACTATGCATTTTTGATTCATGTTTGTACCTCTGCGGGTGAGTGATGACTATTTTCATTATGCAATTTACTTGGTCGCTCACTCGCACTACAAAATATTTCACTTTATAAACATTAGTGAGTGAGCGATGACCATTTTTAATCACAATCGCATACTCACTACCAAAATTTATTTATGAAAGAATCCTTAGTGACTGAGCGAGTGCCTTCACCAAATATTCAAAATGTATTAATCGCTCACTCACTAATCCCTTTTGTCTTAAATTTCTTTATGGACGACTGAGCGACAAATTTCAATTTTCTCAATTGCGCACTCGCGGGCTTAAAATCTTAACCAACACACTATCTGCGAGTGAGCAGTAGCCAACATGCTTTCTTAATTGTACACCTGCTAGTACCTCTTCACTTAAGTTTATTCATGGGCAAGTGGGTGATAGATTTCTTTCCTTTCTTTCATCGCGCACTCGCGAGCTCATCATTTCAAACTACAAATCCTTGTCGAGTGAGCGAGAACAAAGCTGATTTCTTAGTCGCACATTCAGGCACTTTAAAACACTAAAAAATTCTTGTGGGACTGAGCAACAAGAACCATCTGATGACCAGAACATAGTGCATCTCATAATCGCACTGCAAAAAACACAATAGTTAAGACTTGGGTGAGTGGGCGACATCTAGAAACCTAACTCCCTCGCGCACCCACAGGCTCCAATGATATGCACAAAAAATTAGCTTGAGTGAGCGAATAAACCCTTTTTTACATCTCTCGCTCAGCCGCTAACCAAAAGATAAAGACCTAAGACCACCGCAACTGTGTGATACACAAAGACTTAACTCATCACTGACTCGCTAATGTTTATAACATAGAACTTAATCCCTTGCGAGTGAGCGACATACAAAATATTTCCAACTCGCTTAGTCACAAACTAATAACCCAACTTCAAAATTACATCGTGACTGTGTGACTAAAACCATTTAACAACCAAGTCGCTCACTCTTACACCTATCTTGACTTAACAAAATATGACCACGACTGCGTGATTCACACCAAAATGACTCGTCACTCACTCGTTCACTTAAAAAGACACTTTAAAAGATCAGCACGAGTGTGCGTCTAAAACTTTGAACAAATCAATTTGAAGACTTAACCACAAAATTGAATTTTTGACATGAAGAGAGATGAAATTTGAACCAGAACACGTAGGAAAAGGGCCAAAACTTTAAAATTTGAAATTTTTTAATATGAAGTGCTAACAGAATACAAGCAAGTTGAATGATTAGATCAGTTGTTAGTTTGTCATTGATGTCAAGCAATTGATTTATAGTTTATATTAAGATGTCATATCAACTGAAGATGAACTTAATTGGGAAGATAATAAAGATCATACAATGATAAGGAACTATTGATATAATTGTTTCTTACTTAACATTTTATGTTCTTAAGTTGGTAAAGTAGAAAGGTCAAGTTGGTAAAAGGAACAACCTAGTTACCGAGTAGTGAAGTGTTTGTTGGTCGAGCAAAGAAAAGACAGTCACCAAGTGAATTTGACAACTGATTAAGGTTAGTTACCGAAAAAGGTTGGTAACTGAGCGAAGTCAAATTCTGAGTAAAGATATTCAATGAAGTCACCAAGCATGGAAAAAAGCATGAACAAAGATTGAATACAAGGAGTAGAATGAATTTAATGTAAAGGAATGTAGATCAAAATCTTTCTAAGCATGAAGATGAATTTCATTGCAAGGTCTATGGTCATGAAAAGATAAGTTCAAAATCAATGATGTAGATTAAGAAGAAAAAGAAAGTTTTGAGTTCCATGAAAAATTTCAAGTCATGAGGAATGGTTAACCACATTACTGAGTTGCAAATACATTGAATCAATTCATTTGAGAAGATTGGGCAAGTGAGCGCAATTGAGGGAAAACCCAATCAATAGGATTAAGAGGCATAAAAAAGGCCTATATATTGTTGTCTATATGTTTATACAGAGTTGCTAGAAAAGTGATAAGTTAAAGAGCTACTGAGAAGAGTAGTGAAAGAGTTGGATAACTAGTCCAGAGGAGAGACTGATGAGTTGATGAGTTGTAGGTGCACGTAAGTTTTAGAGAGAAAACAAATCATTTGATGAAGAAAAGTATAGTTTTAGAATCACAGGTCACATTAGTACATTTTTTCTTACTAACGTTTGTAACATGAAATCTCTTAAACGAGTGGATCAAACAAGTCCTTTTGTAAATCCTTGAGAAAGGTAACATTCTAGGATGAGTGTTTTAGCCCTCTAACTAGGCCACTCCTAATATGGTGAAGATCTTAACAGCTCTAAGGTGAATCCCCTAAGAGGATCACATGTAACAAATGTTCATTGTAATCTTTAACAAGAGTGGCTCTTAACCGAGCATACTTCTCTTAACCGAGCATACTTCTCTTAACCAAGCATACTTCAGAAGAGTATTTCTTTTGTGGGTGACAATTCCCACAGAGGTCTTTTCCCAAATTGGGTTTCCATGTTAAATCTTATGTTACATGTGATGCTTGATAACTATGAATTTTATTTGTGTAAGTTATATGCTTTTATCAAGTTTGTGAAGAGTTTTCAATTTTTCAGTTGTTGTTGTTGTTTGATTCACTGAATTGAATCAGAGGTTTAGATTTAAAGTATTAAGGCTCAATATTTTCTGATTAACCCCTCCTCTTAGTAAACCATCTTTAGTAGGGTAAACCAACAATTGGTATCAGAGCTAGTGATCCAAGAAGATAAGTTTAAAGGTACTTGAGCTAAAGGTCAAAAGATGTATAAGAGGGAAGCACCGAAGTTGAATATGAATATCTTTTCTACATGGCAGAATAGAATGAGGCTTCACATATTTGGTATTGGAGATTATGCATTGGATCATCTTGAAAATGAGTACTCACCTCCACTATTTGGTCCTCTAACACTTGAGAATATAAGAGAAATACAAGAACATACACAAGTGATGATAGAAATAACTTCAACTCTCAGTGACCTAGAGTTCAATAATTTAGAAGGTTGTGATGACATGTAACTGATTGAATGTTTGATAATGTTAAGTTGAAGATGATGCAAGACATTAAATCAGTTAATGGTTTATATTGTCATTGATGCCAACTTGATATCATTTTTATGGTCATATACATAATGTCAAAGACTTTAGAGAATCAATGGAACAGAGGTTATGCTTTTGACAATGCATAAAAGTCAAGTATTCACCAAGTGACAGACTACACCAGCAGAGTGCACACCATCGGTAAAGACAGAGATAAAGTCATAGTGATACCTGACAAGAAGAAGACAATGTTTCCTGATGAGAAAGATCTAATGATGACCGATGGATGAAGATCTCAAAGCTAACTAAAGTTGTACTGACAGAACTGGCAGTTGTCACCGGTGACAAACTGCAGAATTGACCGACAGAACAGAGAGATCAAAAAATGACAAAATATCTAGCTGGAAGAGCTTAAGGATAGACTTAACTGGTTGTTTTTATTTGTTTTATTCAACCACAGTTAAGTAAGTGATTTAAAGATGATTTAAACAACTGGCAAGAAGATAACTATGAGATAAATCAGAAGTTAAAGCCACAAATCAATTTGGCTAGATTGTTTTTTATGCTAAGAATCAAGAATCAAGAACCAAGAATTAAGGAATATCATGTCTATATAAGAGACAAGTTTAATTCATTTCAGAGAGCACTCAGATACACAGGGGAGTGAATTGAGAGAAGATGCTGAAGAGAAACTGATGAAGGTTAAACTTCATGCAGTCCTGATCAATCAAGCTAAGGGAGAGCTAAAGAATTTTGCAAACACCGACACACAGTAAAGCACAACATCACAGAGAAAAAAGAATGAAGAATAAAGGAATGGAATTGATAAATTGATCAGAAAGTTATTATACGTAAATAGATCTAAATATCTGCAATTCAAAGTTGCATTAGAAACAGGTCATTGTGTTTCAGTTTAACCATTGAAGCATTAAGTCTCTTAACAGAGAAAGACTTAACAGTCTTTTTTAATTGAGGTATATCCTAACAGATTACCAAAAGGTTGACTCATAATAGTAGGATTGGTCTTACCTAAAGCCTATTGACAGTCTAAGAAGGAGGCTGATTCAAGGATGGTAGTAATATTAGCATAAAGCCTATTGACAGTCTAGAGACTGATTCAAGGATGGTAGCATAGATGCCAGATACTAAGTGACAACCTATGTATAAAAATTCTCTAACAAGGTCACACTTAACCATGTGTTTGTAACCTTTAACAGGGTTGGCTCCTAACAGGGCTCACTTTAGAAGAGTGAAAATTTGGGGTACTGGTCCCAGTGGTTCTTCCCTTAAAAGGGTTTCCACATTAAAATCCTTATGTTATGGGTTTATTACTTTATTGTTTTACATTTCACATATGCATTTATGGATTGACTGGTATACTCTGCATATTTACCAAGTATCGATAAATATGTTTTACTACTTATCGGTTATCAAGGAGAAGAAGGACAGACAAGGTAAACTGATAGACAATTATTTATTTCAAGTATTTTAAAGGCATACATCTTGTAGGGACTTAATAATTTGAGGTGTATTAATTGGTGGATTGAAGTTTAAAAGGATAAATTTTTGAGGCCACTAATTCACCCCCCCCCCCTCTCAGTTATTACTAACAATTGGTATCAAAGCTTGTGTGCTTAGAAGGAAGGTTTTAAGACCTAAGTAAAGATCACAA
>MU225864.1:1226874-1297827 GCA_018584345.1 Thuja plicata
GAAAGACTAGAAGTTTGAAAGACATGAAAAAGGAAGAAATTCCATCAAAGATCAAAAAATTATGCCTCAAAAGGTTAATCAACTGTACATAAGAGAATGAAATGTGATTTTGATGATCAAGGTGAACACGAATTTCATTTTTGATCCTGAAATGAATAGAAAATGATGTGATATGACAGACCAAAAATGAAAGATATGATCAAGAAGAATCAGAAAATGAGCACAGTTGACCAACTAGTCCGTAGATGATAAAAAGGAGAGCTCTCTCCATATGCAAGATGCAAAAACTAAAATAACATGAACCTAAGAATGCAAGCTACTATGAAAAGTGGTTGACTTGCAAGGTCACAATGCTTATAGAAATCTAATTATCATCATCGAGCATTATTGGTAGCGTTGCAAAATCATACAATACACACTAGCATAAACTTAGGGAACCTCACTGCACTAGTCATCTTGACCTACATGTCTCTTGACCAATATTTTGTCATTGCATATTCAAAATGAAGGTAAAGGTGTGAATGCAAGCTTAGTTATGGATCCATGTTTTCCTTATTTTTTGATTAGAGAATTTGATGCATAAAATTTAAACTAAGATAACAAGAGGTTGGAGGAAATAGGGGAAGGAGGTTTTCCATCGTCCCAAGCTAGCTTCTCTCTTAGGGATGATTAATTTCATGAGAAGCAATCTATTTGAGTCCCTCAAAATTTGGGGCTTGTCAGATTTATCCCTGAAGAAAAGAGGGAGCTTGACATATTTGTGTCCCTAAAGAGAAGAGGGAGATTGACATCATGATTGTCTCTTTAAGGAGAAAGGGAGGATTTAAATATGATATTTTTAGCACTTGAGGAGGTATTAGACACACTCATCTAGGATATGTGTACTTTTAGAGGAAAGACATCTCATGTGTAGGCATGTCAGTGATGATTGTTTCCACAACACTTGAGGAGGTGTTAGACACACTCGGAGGAGATGTAGAATTTTAGAGGAAATGTGTCTCATGTGAAGCATTAGAGGAGGTGTTATACACACTCAGAGGAGATGTATAATTTCAGAGGAAATGTGTCTCATTCTGTAGGGGAGGTAGGAAAACTCATGTTGTATAGACAACTATAGGTTTTGTGGTCAAGAGATCCATTGATGCAGACATTTTGGTGTCTCTTGGATAACCATGAAAGTCAGAAGATCCATTGTTGCATTAAGTTTGATGTTTCTTGAGAGATCAAGGAGGATTGGGGAAGGCTCTTAATCAAAGTCTCCATAGGGTTGGGTTTAAAACCGTTGTGACTTACACTCTTGTTTGAATTAATGAAATAAAGGGGGGGGATGTTGGCGTATTACATTCATTAGTTTAGTTTCTAGGTTAGATTAAATATAATAATAAATTAGTTTTTAGTTTCTGATAAGCTATTCATGTACTTAGTTTTATATATAGAAATAATGACTTATATATAGCCAACAAATTTCAATGTAAGGGTATCCTAATTGAACCATTTGAAAATCATAGAAAATATAAAAGTGATCTTTCCACATCTGCACTCTCAACATTTTAGTTTAAATGTTTGCATTTGGTTTTGAATTGATATTATCATTATTGCTTTGCATTCATTTATCTCTTTCTCTCTTGATTAAGGAATATGATTGACAATAATTTAGATCTTTTATTTTTAGATATAATCTTGTTATCGTAGGTTTATTGAGATATCTAAAATTTTACCCTTATGACATCTGGTGAACCTAATGTGAACTACTCTATTTACTGATTTTGGAGTTAATTTTTAATTTTGTGTAGGAACATAATCATTCAATATAGTGATGGTTTAATCATCACATTTTAATGCTTAAAAGTTGCAACTACTATTTTCATACAATGCAATCATTCTATTTTTATTTGACAATATTCTATTTTATGTGTTTTCTATGTACAAGATTCATTCAAGGAAACTATTAATCAAATGATGTACTTATAAGAAAAAAAGTTGTATCTACTATTTACAGATCCACATTCATAGATTTTAGAGCTGCAATCACAGATAAAAAAACACAACCACCTGACAGATGTCTAAAACCCAAAAGCCAAAAAAAGATGAAATTGAATCATCTACCTGAGTAAAGGAGAAGAAAAGAACATAACTGAATAAAAAAGAACTTCAAATCTATAATGATAGCTGAAAAAGATCACAAAGAGAAATCATAGCTAGAATCCATCAATAGGTATTATAACCATGTGTTGGGTTTTTGTGAAAAGTATAAGTCAGTGACCAATCTTAGCAATTTTTACTTGGATGTTCTTTAATTCCTACATTTTTGTCACTGATTTCAGATTTGCAACATGTGGCATGGAAACAGGTCTTTATTTATTAAATATGTCACACTTCATTTTGGGCCCTAAAATTAATTTTTTCTTTTCTTTCTATTTTTAGATTAGATAACACTTCAATTAGGACTTAATAATTGAGCATTATGTCTGACCTGTCTGGTGTGCTTGCACATTTTTTCGTAACTCCCTTTCTTAATTTTTTAGAGAGGTCTTCCTAAGGATTTCATCACCACAAGGAAGACCTCAAAGTAGTAAATCCCTCTTACCGCTATATAAATAAGACTGTAGATAAATCCTAGTCTTACACCTAACTTATCAAGCTCGGTGTATTAGTGATAGCTTAGATTAGGTGATCTTCCTATTGAGACAATGTGGTTTACTAGAGACTCAAGTGTATCACCTGTGAATTCTATTTGGGAAAGCACCACATATCTTACTAAACAATTTTTTTTTGTAGAGCTAGAAAAACCCTTCTACTTGTTGAGTCAGGGACTGTGATACATTCATTCCAAAGATATCCCTCATGTACTCTTTAATTTGAGAAAGAAAATTTTGTAATACCCACCCCTTCATTTTCCTTTCTATTTCCATTTTTTAACTCTTTTAGACCTTTGTATGTATGTGTTAGTTATTTCAGTTGATTTTAGGGATACTCATGCATTACTTCTCAATATGTTATTGATCCATTGTTTAGTTGTATTATATCATCTATTTGCATGTGATTCATAGTTATTTCATGATGGTTATGTATATGTTAGGACATCATTTTGATTATGGTTTTCTAATAATACTGACCCTATATCTATATGCACATGGATCATTTGTATGTTTTGCATTACTGTTTGACATGTTTGGTATGGTATGGGACAGAGTTGTAGTTACTTTCTTTGGTAAGATCCACATCATAAACTAGTCTTAACCATTGTTTTCTATATTATATGCATGTATGTTCATCTTTGTGATGACAGGTTTGCAGGGACCGGACTACGTCTTCCCTGAATTGGCCAGAGTGAGCGTGCCCTATCACAATATCTCAATGGTGAGAGATGAGAGATGGTATTCAGGCCTAAATCCATACCCTAAACCCTTATTTTGTCCTAGAAATGGACAATAATTTGATTGACTATCCCAATGTTTGAATTTGTCAAGTGACGTGGATTTGTGAGTCTATTTGTGTGTGATTGTTTGTCTATTTTAGTTGGTTTCCTGATTAGATGATTTTTAGGTGATTTTATGATGCTTTTGTCTTGATTTATTTAATGAATATTTATGGTAAATATTAATGTTAATTGTTGCACCTTTAATAAGGTTAAAACATTGATATTTGAAATATATGGCTATTTAATAATTAAATATTGATTAAATGCCTATATTTAATTAATTGATTAAATTATTAAGTCTTGATTTGAATAATTGAGATTTAATAAATATTAAATCCAATAATTGTAATCAATTGTGCAAGGTTGATTTATTGAGTGTTTCTTTAAGTTGCATGAGTAATTGATTTATTTAATTAAAATATTCTCACATGCATTTTTCAATTATAACTTTGCTTTTATATTATAAAGTTGAGTTATGCATGCTTTAAGTGAAAATTGAAAATAAAGAATTTATTTTAATTATTAATTAGATAATTATATTCCCTTTAGGGTTTCACCTATTGGAAACCTAATTTCTTGGTTTTCTATATCCTTGTATTGAAAGCCATTTTGGAGGTTGTTCAATCAAGGAGAAGGAGAAATCAGGTGATTGAGGATTTGTGAAAGCTTGGGAGCATTTTGGAGCATTTTTGGAATTCCTCTTTGCTTGGATTTGTAGATTTGTTCCTCTCATCAGTTATTAAGGTAGGATCTTGTTAATGCCAATTCTATCTTTTAGATCCCCATCTTCCATGCATATGAAAATCTAGGATCCTTTGAGTGATCTTTCTTGTTTGATTATTGTGTGGTCTATGCATTTAAATTGAAAAAATATGTTCATGGTTCAATTTTGTGTTTTTCTTCAAGTTTGCATGTCAGATCTGTGCTTGTGGGCATAAAGGTTTCATTTTATAGTTTTAGATGCCAAATGGGCATTAGGGTTTTTATGTGGGATGATCTTGATTCAAAATTGCCCTTAGAGTTTTCAATTTGGGAAAAATGTCTTCTTTGAGAGAAAATTGATGATTATTGTCAAAAATGGTTTAAAACTCTCAGATCTGAAAATATCATACCTTGAATGTAGAAAACTCACCTTTGCCATGTTCTTGCCAAAACTGGGATCAAATCTGCATGAAAACAAGTCAAATGAGTTAATTTGCATGCTTAAAAGAAAGAAAATTCTTCTTGAGAAAAATAAACAAATTAATATTAAATTAGAAATCTTTCTTGTTTTTATCAATTTGCATTAAACAAAAAAAATCCCTCTTTTTCCTCCTTTTGGTGCTTTTGGTTGAAAAATACCTCTATTAATGCAAAACGTATTTAATCAATCTATTATTGGAATAGACAGAGAAAGTATTATTAATGATGCTGGAAAAATTAATTTAAAAAAAAGGAAAAAAAGGTGCTTGTTGTATTTATATAGACTCGTGTAATTTTTTTTTAAAAATATATTAATAATAAACAAGATGTTTATTATTTGAGAAGGTTTAAATAATTTTAAAAAATAATTAAAAAGACAGTTTGGAGGGTGGCGGGGTCACCACATCCCCCACACCCCCAATGTGTCATGGGTCCCAAGGGCCCGCAGGGCCTGTAGGTCCGCGGCCTGCGATTTCCCATTGGGAAGCCCTCCCGTAAGGGAGAGGTTAGGGGGCCACTAGGGAGCCCGTGAGGGCTGTGACCCCGTGGGGACCACTCCCCCCGCCACGCGGTGATTTTTATTTTTAAAATTTTAATTTATATTTAAAGTTTCATTTTAATTTTATTTTAATTTTATTTTTAATTTTAGTTTTAATTAAAACTTATTATATATATATATATATATATATGTATTTAGTTGTGACTTAATTTAGGTTCTTAATAATAATTTTATTATTATTATTAGGGTTTTAGATTTATATGGTTAAAAAGAATTTATATATATAGTGTCATTATTTCTGTTAATTTAATCGTTAAATAACTTTATATATGTATATATATGAGTATTTTTTTATTAATCGGATAATGAAAGTATTTACATTAGAGGGTTAAATATTGTTTTGGGTATCGCTATAAGACCTTCTTTACATGATGTAATTACAGTAGGATTTTAGTAATTGTTAATTAGGTTAATTTATATTTGATGGAATTTATAAATTAACCTATAGTGGATTTAATGTGTATTTTTTCGTTTGAGATTTAATTATGATTTTTTAGTAATTTTAAATGATAGACAAATTTTCATAATAGGAGGTTATAAATTTGTTTATCACAATGTTATCATTATGTTATCGTTATGTTATCACTGAATTTTGGATTAGATCTTGCTAATGGTGTTTATATCACTATGTTAGACTAGTTCTTTCTGAAAATGTGTGTATCATGCCTTAATGTGTTTTGGGTGATTATCAAAATGAACTATGTATTCTTTTCTTGTATGGAATGTTATCATCTTTGGGGTATCTGTTAGGACTAGATGACCTTCGGGATGTATAACCAAAGGTTTGGGGTTGTTGGTTCTTTATGGTATCTTGTGTGATTTTCAGGTAATGTTTCTGTGATGTCATCATGATCTTGATTCCTTATACCCAACCTGATTCATTTATGTTGTAGGGTGAACCCACAATAGTGGGTTACACTTTTTTGCCTAAACGGACATTGAAGTCTACATTTTGAAAACAACTTTTAGATTCAGACGCATATTGTCGTTAAACTATTTGAAATAAAAAGATGAAGTAAACTAGTCTTTTAGGATTTTCTGTCTAGATTCTAAATATTTTTTTTCTTTTTTTTTTGAATTTATTTGAATGGTTTTTTCTTTCTCCCATGAAAACTGCTATGTTGCTTAAAACGTCATTTTCAAAATGTTACATTGAATTCATAGAGAATACCTTTTTTTCTAAAATAGATATCAACGCGATTCTTTCAGATTTGGTTTTGTAACATTCATACAGAGGGCATGCAATTGGTTTGACGATTTTATTATGATTATTGCATATTTTATGAATGTTTGAAGTAGAGTAAACCATAACTTTGACATACCTTGACTGCATAGCTTATAACTTATTGTGTATTTATCAAAATTCAATTATTTGTTTTTTTATATAAAGTAGACTCAAATCTGAAGGGCACTATTATTTTTCAAATATTTTTTTCTCTTTTCTACTATTTTTCATTGATCGTCAAACTTGGAGATTTTTATTAGATAAAAAAACCTACACTTGATGCACATCAAAAAATATAGACCTAATTAATTCAAAAATTTTCAAATCTATATTCGTTAGAAAACTCATTCAGAGCACTTGTGCTATGCAAAAGGACATCTCCTGATTCTTCCATTTGAGCCCCACACTTGAGCCTCAAAGCCCTGAAAACTATAGATTTTTGTTAGCCTTTGCAAATGACCTCTAATTAGAGGGTTTTGACAGAAACTACTTTCAATAGAAAGTAGTTTCGATCAAAACTAATTAGTTTCGATCGAAACTAATTTCTATCGAAAGTAATTTCTTGGTTTAACATGGGTATGGGTAAAAACCCAAGTAAAATCTTCACTAGTTAGTTTCAATCAAAACTGACTTAGTTTTGATCAAAACTAAGAATGTTTCGATCGAAACAATTAGGTACTTTCTATTGAAAGTAATCGACTAAACCTCCCACCTCGTAGATTTTGTGAGGAATTGCTTCCTCTAAAAAAGTGTAACCCACTATTGTGGGTTCACCCTGTACTTTATGATCTTGTGAGGATACTTTCAGTGGTTATGGTTATTTGAGAACCATGTGATCCTGTGTGGGCAGGAAGCAGTTTGAGTTTTATGTAGTACCTTCATGATTTTTGTTATAAACCTAGGTAGGTTAACTAAGTGTATAGTGGGGGAGTGGCTTGCAACGGGTCCAAGGACCTAAGTGGCTACTAGGGTAACTCATTGGAAATTTACTTAATAAGTGAAGATATGAAACATTAAAGGGGTTTTAAAATGAACTAATAAGATGTCTGAGTCTCTACCCATTCCTTGAGTTTTATTACATGCTAGGATGGGAGTTAGGATCCTTGTCTTCACGAAAGGATTACTGAGCCACATAGATTCACTTGGAGGCCAGGGTCCAAGAGGGACTACTAGGGTTACCTTCAAGGGTAGACTTATGTGATGACACTTCCCTATATACAACTTAGGTTATCCTACGTGTGTCAATTACCTCTGGTATTGTGTAGATTTCTTATTGTGATTCAGAGAGCTTCTAGGATCTTCCTATGCATTTTATTATGATGACTTGTGTACCTTTGATGTTTTCCTTCTTATTATATACCCATGTGAGTGGGCCTATTTTTATCTCCTCAGCATGGTGGGAGTGGACCTTTGGTTCCACGCGGTCAGGTGGTAGTGATTCTTATTACCATTGAGATCCGACAGTTCTTTTTCATGCTTGGATGATCCTTGTTGTAGTTCTATCTTCTTATTCTTCCTATCCTTATGGAGACTTGTTCAGTTCCATGAGTTTTATATTTGTAACCATATGTGTATATTGGTTGACATCCTTTCAAGGATGTATTGTATTGTTATATATTAGTGCATACCCTATGACTTGTCTTGTGGACTATTGATTCGGTTGTATACGTGGTATATGTGGTATTATTATATGAGATGTATATTATTGGATTTAGTTGATGGATCCTTTATGTCATTTATTTTTAGTTTTTCTTGTAGATTATTTTGCTTAAGTAATTCTACGTTAAGGAACCCTCAAAATTTGTAACCTTTGTTGAGTTGTATTTATGTGGATGTTAAGTATCTCATTGTATTACTTCTGCATTGTTATCATTATTTCTTGTAAACATTTAAAAAAATTATCATGTTAACTTACTGTCAAGTTTAGGTTAGTTCTCCTGGGTTCCCTAGCAGGGTATTACAGTTGGTATCAGAGCACACGTTTCTACACTAGGAGCTCTAGGAAAATTGTGTGCCCATTAGAAGGGTTAGTAGTGCATGTTGGTGCATGTCTCCTTGTGTCTTTAGAGTCATTGTTCATGATATCTTATTAGTGTATGTGGTTCTTTCCACTTGATTTGGAAGTGATGTCTGGTCTTGGTTGTTATATGCGGATACCTACTGAGGCTGTAATCATACTTGGATCTATAATTGAAACCCTAGGGTCTCTAGTATCGTTTCTCATGAAGTTTGTAATCATCTATAGGAGTGCATTGGTAGTGAGCAGATGGCTTTCTTCTTTTGGTCTTGTGTGGTTTGTATGTATGAGGAATTGGTGATGGTCATTGGACTGCCTCATCTATTATAGAATTATAGTTGATGTATGTTGTATGTGATGTGTTGTGGTGATTGAGTTCCTAGTTTTAAGAACTCCTTGTTACTTGTTTTCTTTCTCTTTGAGTGACTTGCGATTTCTCTAGAGTGACTTATTTCTTATCCCTATGAGTCTGATGTCATTGATAGTGTGCATCCTCTAACACATATAGAGTGAGATACCATGGATGTCATGAAGAAACTACTCCCTTGAGTGTGGCTACCCTTAGTCACCTTGTTATGTGAAATGTTTTTTATTTTGATTATTCATTTTGGTTGATTGATATCTTGTTGTGTTGTATGTTGTCAACATTAATTTCTTTTGAATTTTCTTATGACTGGATTAGTCACCCAAATATCTTTTCATTGTCTAATTTGTGGCATTAGTCACATTTGATTTATTGTTGGAATTGTGTATTTTTATGATTTAATGTTGAACTTTGGAAGTTCCTCCACTTGGGTTTTCCTTTGAATTTTACGGTGCTATTCCGAATGTGTGGTGTTGTTGACCATGTTCCATTATAAGTATTATCTCTATCATGTTCATTGTGGACCTCTGATAATATGTATAAGGGAGGACATCACAAAGATTTCACTGTAATTGTATGTGGAAATGAAATGCATTATGTAATTTATATGTTTGCGTGAGTGTTACATTCAGTAAGTTTGCATGAACAGTTCAAATTTCCATTTGTTATAAACATGGATGTGTATCTTCTTGTTTGATCCTAATTAATAGGGGGTGTAGCACTATGGTGTGAACCTTTTTGATTATTTACTTGTTTAGTTATCGGCTTCCAGGAGTAAGCCTATTTTTAGGGGAGGAGGATGTAATACCCACCCCTTAGTTTTCCTTACGGTTTCGGTTTTAGAACTCTTTTAGACCTTTGTATGTATGTGTTAGTTATTTCAGTTGCTTTTTGATGGGGAGCTCACTCTCAAGAGAACCCTTTCTCTAATAAAGACCTCTCCTTGGGCCTTCTTAGGGTATCATTCTTTACCATATCTAGAGGATGCTTCTATGATCCTCTTTCTCACCTTGAACTTCCCATCAACTTCAAACTACCATTAATCCCTTCTACACTCCATTGTGCACCAATGGCTCCATTAAACCACTAAACTTCCCAAACCTCTTTTGGCTAATAGGATGGGCTCCTTGACATTTTCTAGGCCACATTCAACTAGTTTCCAACTCTATTGGTTGGAATCTCAACTAGGTTTCCAATCGAGTCCTTGGTTTCCTTGTTTGGAGGCCTTGTAGCCTTTTTGCTTGATTAGGCCTCCTAGAATTGGTTTTCTTGAGATTATTCACAAAATCTCTTAACAAACCTCTGAACCAATTATGGATTCCTTCTAATGACTACCTAAGCTCTAGGATTTCTTATGTTTTAGTCTCCCACTTTTTCCATACATAGGCTTTTCAAGAAACCCCTATTTTTAAGGGTTTTGGGAACATGTACATCAGTTTGTCTTCTATGCTTGAACTAGGTGATATATTCAACTCCTCTGATTATATCCTTGCATCCAATTATCAAGTCCTCTACACATTCCCACCTTTTATTGGATTTATCCAATCCATCTAGAAATCTTTCTTGTTGTTGTCTCATCCAAGCTCCTCACTAGAATGCAGTGGCACTCGCCTAAGGCTTGGTGTGAAAAATGCTTCCCCTACATAAAAAAAACTCCACAAGACATATTTAAAATATAAAAGGATTCCCCTACTTGATTCCAGAGGCCATAGATTTTTGACCGCGGGAAATCAATAGGGATTCATATTTACATGTCTAGGTTAGAGCCAAACAGCAAACCAGTAAAAGAGAGAATTTACAAAAAATTAACCAGTGACACCAAACATCCAAACCAATGCCACAAGAAGTTTCTACATGTCAACACAAAAGATCTTAGTACATTAATTCAACTTTTTCAATCCATTAAACAACTGAATCAAAGTTCTGTTACAGAAAAACAATTAAAACTCTTCCTTTTCAATACTCAGTCTGTACACTATGATGACCAGCCCTTTGATTAGGGTTTCTACTACCTTAAATATGTTATCCCTCCATGCTCAGACCCTAAGGTCAGGATTTGGGCACAATTAAATCCCATTCCTAAATTCTAGGAAATGTTGTCATGACAACTTTTCAAAATTGAAAAGTTGTCATGAGCAACTTTTACAACTTTTTGTATTTTGTCAAACTACTATGCCTAATGACCCAAATTGACTTAAAATAAACATATAAGACCTTCAAGCACCTAAAAACACCAAAATCCAAAATTTCACTCCATTTTGGGGTCTCAACCCAAGTTTGACCACTTGGTTGACTTCTTAGGATTTGGACACTAGATCCCAATTGCATATCCAAGTCCCCTAACCTAAACACACATAACTCAACACACACCCTAGATCAACTATGGGACTTTATATTTTATTCCTTATTCACTGGTGGTTGGCCAAACCAACCTATAAGACAAAATGTACTAAAGATCTCTACTGACCTTAAGGTGCTCCTGCACCATCCCCCCCCTGCAACAAGAAGATCAAGGTACTTTGGGTGTGATGAACTCCATACTGATTCCATGTTTCTTGAATTCCTCCTCTGCTATCCATTTATCTTCTTCTTCAGGATGGTGTTCCCATTTCACCAAGTGTTCCATATACTCTTTCTTTCTTGTGTTCTTCTTCACCCTGTAATCCAGAATTCTTTCCACTTGTGGCTTCACTTGAATAGGTACTCTGAGTTCCTCCACATCACTAGATACCTCTATACTATATTCTTATTCATCTATTTCTTGTCCTTTGTATGGAATCAAATCCTTCACATTGAAAATGGGGAAATAGACATCTCTTTTGGTAGATCTATCTTATATGCATTGGCACCGTACTTGGCTATCACTTTACATGGTCCAATACTTTTCATTTGTAACTTTATTGGTATTCCCTTTTTTAATCTAGCCTTGTTCAAAAAGACCATCGCCAAGTATCCTACCTAAAATTGTAGATCTCTTCTTCCTTCATCTTTCTTAGCCTTCAACTTCTGATTTTCCTCCATTAGAGTCTTTCTCACTTGTTCATGGACTTCTGTCATTGATTGTGCAAAGTCATCTGCATGTCCACTAATTCCTTCATATCCCTTCAAGTCTTTGAGCTCCATTACACCCCTTGGGTGTATCCCATATACAATCTCAAATGGACTCTTACCTGTAGTCCTATTTGTGCTATAATTATAGGAAAATTCTACCTGTGGGATAACTTGTTCCCATCCTTGCCCATACTCTTTTGTCAAACATCTTAGCAAGTTTCCAAGAACCCTATTGATCACTTTTTTTTTACCATCCGTTTGAGGATGATATGCAGATTCATGAGACAAGTTAGCTCCTAGTCTTCTCCATAGGGTCTTTCAAAAGTGCCCTATAAACTTCACATGTTTATCTGCAACAATACTTATTGGTAAGTCATGTATCCTAACTATCTTATTCAAGAAAAGGTGGGCAATGTGACTGGCATCATGAGTTGTCTTACATGGGATGAAATGACTCATTTTACTGAATTTGTCCACAACCACAGACACACTGTCTAAACCAGTTGGGGTCCTAGGTAACCACACTATGAAGTCCATACTTATGCACTCCCATGGTCTATTTGGGATGGGTAATGGCTGGTAAAGACCTTGATTTGATGATGTCCCCTTGGCCTTCTGACATACTCCACACTGCTCCACATACCTTCTAACATCTTTCTACATTTTAGGCCACCAATAAAACCTTTCCACTAAATCTAGGGTCTTATTCAACCCAAAGTGTCCACTCAAAATTTCATTATTCTTATCTTGGATGAGGTTCTCCCTCATGGAACCCCTTGGAACACATAATTGTTTTCCTTTAAACAAAAATCCATTCTGCAAGGTATAGTCTGCAAACTCACCATTGAAGTGATTCTCAAAATTAGTACACACCTTATGAATCTATGAGAAATCAGTATCCCCCTCATATAGTTCTTTAAATCCTTCAATTATTGTACTTTGCAACTAAATCTCTTGGATGGTGAACAATATCCTACTAAGGGCATCTGCTACCTTGTTATTCACCCCCTTTTTGTGCTTAATAGTGAAGGTGTATGATTGCAGAAACTCCATCCATTTGATATGCCTTAAAATAAGATTCTCCTATGTATTAATGTAGCTTAAGGCCTAGTTATCAGTGTAAACCACAAATTATTTGGGCAACAAATAGTGCTTCCACTTCTTAAGAGCCTACACCAATGCATAAAGCTCAAGGTCATATGAGGAGTATCTAGACTTTGCCTCATTAGGACTCTCACTAAATAAGGCTATTGGTCTTCCTTCCTAACTTAGGACTACACCCACTACTATGTTGCTGGAATCACAATCCACAATGAAAATCTTATGAAAAATTGGTAAAACTATTATTGGTTGGGTGGCTACTTCCCTCTTCAATTTCTCAAATCCTTCATTAGCCTCCTTGCTCCAAAAAAACTTTGTTTTATGTCCTCCTTTGATAGTATCAAGGACTGGTGCACAGATTTCACTAAATATCCTAACAAAATTCCTATAGAATTGGGCTAACCCATGGAAGCTTCTAACCTTAGTCCCTGTCTTAGGAGTAGGCCAACTCAAAATGGATTCAACCTTACTCTTATCCATCTTCAAGTCACCTTGGGATACTACAAATCCTAGGTAGACTAACTCTTGCTTCATAAACTCACTCTTTTCAAGATTTATGGTGAACTTCTCCTCCTACAACCTCTTCAACACTAATTCCAAGTGTTTCATATGATCTTCCTTTATTTTACTAAAAATGAGGATGTCATCTAGGTAGACAACTACAAACACACCTATGTAATCCTTCAAGACTTCATTCATGACCCTCATAAAAGTACAAGGTGCATTGGTAAGCCCAAAGGGAATTACTAACCATTCATATAGCCCCTCTGTAGTCTTAAAGGGTGAATTCCACTCATCACCCTCTTTCATTCTAATCTGATAGTATCCACTCTTAAATTCAATCTTTGAGAAGTACTTAGCACCCCCTAAATAATCCATTAAATCTTCTATTCTAGGAATAGGAAATCTATATCTAATAGTTATCCTATTAATTTCCCTAGAATCAGTGCACATTCTCCACTTACCTCCCTTTTTATGATCCAACACCACTAGGACAACACATGGGCTTATGCTCTTCCTGATCAATCCTTGATCCAATAGCTCTTGAACCTAGCTTTCTATCTCTTTGTTCTATTCTGGTGTGTCATTTTGTATGCAACCTTGTTTGGAAATGATGCTCCCAGCACAAAGTAAATCTAATGACTTATCTCCCTCTTTGGTGGTAATGTAGCTAGATTCCCTTCACAAATGATGTCCTTAACTAATCTAGTAACTCTTTCACTTCTGCTGGCATGGGTGCTTGTTTAGGTGTCTCCTCCTCCTTTAGCTTTACTATAATAGCATAACCAATTTCGCCTTCATCTTTCATGTCCATTAAGAAATCTTTTCCATTCATTAGAAGAGTTTTGGAGTCTATCTTCTCCACTATTTATTCTTCTATTAATGACTATATCCTATAAGTTACTCCATTCTTCTTGAATGAGTACTTATTCTCCTTCCAATGGTAAATTGCTTCTCTGTTATATTGCCATGGCCTGCCAAGCAAAAAATGACATGCATCCATTGGAAACACATCACAAAGTATCCTATCTTGATACTTGTCAATAGTGAACTCAATCCACACTTGTTCATTCACTAAGATATTTTTCCCCTTATTCAACCAAGTTATTTTGTAAGGGAATACATGAGGAATCTTGTCCACCATAAGTTTATGTACTGCTTCCTTTGAGATTACATTGTCAATAGATCCAGAGTCAATTATGACCCTACATACTTTCCCAAGTATCTTACACTTGACTCTAAAAAGATCCCTTCTCTTCTTATGTTCATCGTTTGTAGGTGCTTTGATGAGAATCCTCCTAAGCATGAGGTTCTCTCCCTTCTCCGAATCCAGACTGATCTCTAATTGTTTAGTCATGTCCTCTTCTTGTACATAGGCAATCTTCTTCTCTGCTTGTGATGTTTATGGCTTATCTAGACATCTATAAGAAGGGTGACCTAATTGGCCATAATAGTAACACTTCATTGTAGCAAAGTGTGAGCTCCTTCCAAACCCACCTGATCTTCCTCTTCCACCATTGTGAAATCCTCTTCCTCTTTTATATCCACCCCTGTTATTAGAGTTATGGTTTTTTTCAGCACTGCTAGAGTCTCCTTGGCTTCTATTCTCATTTCCTCTTCCACTAGAACCACCTCTATATCCTCCTCTGGAGTCTCTACCCCTTCCTCTACCCATTGAGTTAGAGAGTCTTGCTTCTTTCTAATTTTCTCTTCCACTTTTAGGGCCATTTGGAAACAACTATGAATGGAGGTTAGAGTAAAGAGGCTAATCTCTTCTTATATATTTCACCTTAATCCATTAAGGTACCAAGAAAACTTGATGCTCTCTATCTCCTATACCCTAGACCTAAGACAAAGCTTCTGGAACTCTTCTGTATAGGATGACACATCTAGGTCCTTTTGTTTGAGGTTTTCCCTTCTCTTATGTAGCTAGATATCATAGTCTTCTAGAAGGTAGTTTTCTTTCACCTTAGCTACCATAGATTTCCAATTTACTATGGGGTTCTTCCCTTCTTTCTCCCTTTCTTCTTGCATAAACTTCCACCAATTCAATGCTTGTCCTCTTAGACTTGATTTGGCTATCTTTACCTTCTGTGCTTCTATGATTCCATCACATTCTAAGTTGTTCTACATACCTTGAATCCATTCCATAACCATCTCTACATCCATCTTACTATAGAACACTAGAATGCCTTCTAGAGCGTTTCCACTTAATGCCTTGAGGGCCTTGAGGAATGGTTCCTCAGGTAGAAGAGGTTCAGGCTCTGGTTCTATCTTGTCCTCCACTTGTTTCTTTCCTTTATCCTTATCTTCACTCATTTATTCTCTCATCTTGATGGCTGTCTCTACAACCTCTGCCAACTTCAACTTACATAGCTTCTTCGAGAAGCCTATTCTCGTCTTGCTACTCTAAAAAATCTATTTCCAATTCTGTATTGGTCACCATGGTGCTTTCTCCTATGGCTTCACTCCTCTTTGACATACACTAACCAACTCCCAAGCCTTTCAATGGCTTTGATACCAATTTGATGGGGAACTCACTCTCAAGAGCACTATTGCTCCAATCAAGACCTCTCCTTGGGCCTTCTTAGGGTATCCTTCTCTACCCTCTCTAGAGGATTCTTCTATGATCCCCTCTCTCACCTTGAACTTCCCATCAACTTAAAACTACCATTAATCCCTTCTACACTCCATTGTGCACCAATGGATCCATTGAACCACTAAACTTCCCAAACCTCTCTTCGCTAATAGGATGGGCTCCCCGACCTTTTCTAGGCCACATTCAACTAGTTTCCAGCTCTATTGGTTGGACTCTCAACTAGGTTTCCAATCAAGTCCTTGGTTTCCTTGTTTGGAGGCCTTGTAGCCCTTTTTCTCAATTAGGCCTCCTAGAATTGGTTTTCTTGAGATTCTTCACAAAATCCCTTAACAACCCTCTAAACTAGTTAGGGATTCCTTCTAGTGACTACCTAATATCTAGGATTTCTTAGGTTTTAGTCTCCCACTTTGTCCGTACATAGGCTTTTCAAGAAACCCCTATTTTTAAGGGTTTTGGGAACATGTACACCAATCTCTCTTCTTAGCTTGAACTAGGTGGTCTATTCAACTCCTCTGATCATGTCCTTGCATCTAATTATCAAGGACCCTCACCTTTACACATTCCCACCTTTTATTGGATTCATCCAATCCATCTAGCAAGCTTCGTTGTTGTTGTCTCATCCAAGCTCCTAACTAGAATGCAGTGGCACTCACCTAGGGTTTGGTGTTAAAAATGCTTCCCCTACATAAAAAAACTCCACAAGACATAGTTAAAATATACAAGGAGTCCCCTACTTTATTCCAAGAGGCCATAGTGTTTTGACCTCGGGAAATCAAGAGGGATTCATATTTACATGTTTGGGTTAGAACTAGACATCGAACCAGTAAAAGAGAAAGAATTTACAAAAACTTAACCAATGACACCAAAAAAACAAACCAATGCCACAAGAGGTTTCTACATGTCAAAAAAAATATCTTAATGCATTAATTCAACACGTTCAATCCATTAAACAACTGGATCAAAGCTCTATTACAGAAAAATAGTTAAAACTCTTCCTTTTCAATACTCAGTCTATACACTATGATGACCAACCCTTTGATTAGGGTTTCTAATACCTTAAATATGTCATACCTCCATGATCAGACCCTAAGACTAGGATTTGGGCACAATTAAAGCCCTTTCCTAAATTCTAGGAAATGCTGTGATGGCAACTTTTCAAAATTAAAAAGTTGTCATGAGCAACTTTTACAACTTTTTGCATTTTGTCAAACTAATATGCCTAATGACCCAAATTGACTTCAAATAATCATATAAGACCTTCAAAAACCTAAAAACACCAAAATCCAAAATGTCACTCCATTTTTGGGTCTCAACCCAAGTCTGACCACTTGGTTGACTTCTTAGGATTTGGACACTAGATCCTAATTGGATATCCAAATCCCCTAACCTAAACACACCTAACTCAACACACACCCTAGATACCCTATGGGACTATATTTTAGTCCTTATTAACTGGTGGTTGGCCAAACCAACCTACAAGCCAAAATGTACTAAAGATCTCTACTAGACCTTAAGGTGCTCCTGCACCAATTTTAGGGATACTCATGTATTACTTCTCAATATGTTATTGATCCATTGTTTGGTTGTATTATATCATCTATTTGCATGTGATTCATACTTGTTTCACAATGGTAATGTATATTTTAGGACGTCATTTTGATTATGAGTTTCTAACAATACTGACCCTATATCTATATGCACATGGATCATTTGTATGTTTTGCATTACTATTTGACATGTTTGGTATGGCATGGGACGGAGTCATAGTTACTTGCTTTGACGAGATTCACATGATAAAATAGTCGCAACAATTGTTTTCTATATTATATGCATGTATGTTCATCTTTGTGATGACAGGTTTACAGGTACCAGGCTACATCTTTCCTGAATTGGCAGAAGTGAGCGTGCCCTATCGCAATATCTCAATGGTGAGAGAGGGGAGATAGTATTCAGGCCTAAATCGATACCCTAAACCCTTATTTTTTCCTAGAAATGGACAAGAATATGATTGACTATCCTAGTGTTTGAATCCATCAAGTGACGTGGATTCATGAGTTTGTTTGTGTGTGATTGTGTTTCTGTTTCAGTTGTTTGTCTGTTTTAGTTGGTTTCCTGGTTAGATGATTTTCAGGTGATTCTATGATGCTTTTGGCTTGATTTATTTAATGAATATTTATGGTAAATATTAATGTTAATTGTTGCACCTTTAATAAGGTTAAAAAATTGATATTTGAAATATATGGCTATTTAATAATTAAATACTAAATAAATGCCTATATTTAATTAATTGATTAACTTATTAAGTCTTGATTTGAATAATTGGGATTTAATAAATATTAAATCCAATAATTGTAATTAACTATGCAAGGTTGATTTATTGAGTGTTGCTTTAATTTGCATGAGTAATTGATTTATTTAATTGAAATATTCTCACATGCATTTTTCAATTATAACTTTGCTTTTATATTATAAATTTGAGTTAAGCGTGCTTTAAGTGAAAATTGAAAATAAAGAATTTCTTTCAATTATTAATTAGATAATTTATATTCCCTTTAGGGTTTCACTTTTTGGAAACCTAATTGCTTGGTTTTCTATATCCTTGGATTGAAAGCCATTTTGGAGGTTGTTCAATCAAGGAGAAGGAGAAATTAGGTGATTCAGGATTTGTGAAAGCTTGGGAGCATTTTGGAGCATTTTTGAAATTCCTCTTTGCTTGGATTTGTAGATTTATTCCTCTCATCAGTTATTAAGGTAGGATCTTGTTCATGTTTATTATATCTTTCAAATCCCCATCTTCCATGCATCTAAAAAGCTAGGATCCTTTAAGTGATCTTCCTTGTTTGATTATTGTGTGGTTTATGCATTTAAATTGAAGAAATATGTTCATGGTTCAATTTTGTGTTTTTCTTCAAATTTGCATGTCAGATCTATGCTTGTGGGCATAAAGGTTTCATTTTATGGTTTTAGATGCCAAATGGGCATTAGGGTTTTCATGTGGGATGATCTTGTTTCAAAATTTCCCTTAGGGTTTTCAATTTGGTAAAAATGTCTTCTTTGAGAGAAAATTGATGATTATTGTCAAAAATGGTTTGAAATATCATACCTTGAATGTAGAAAACTCACATTTGCCATGTTCTTGCCAAAATTGGGATTAGATCTACATGAAAACAAGTCAAATGAGTTAATTTGCATGCTTAAAAGGAAAGAAAATTCTTCTTGAGAAAAATAAACAAATTAATATTAAATTAGAAATCTTTCTCATTTTTATGAATTTGCATGTTATAAAAAAAAATCCCTCTTTTTCCTCCCTTTAGTGCTTTTGGTTGAAAAATATCTCTATTAATGAAAAACGTATTAAATGAATCTATTATTGGAACAAAAAGAGAAAGTATTATTAATGATGTTGGAAAAATTAATTTTAAAAAAAAAAAAAATTGTGCTTGCTATATTTATACGGGCTGGCATATATTTTTTTAAAAAAATATTAAAAAAAATTATATTAATAATAAACAAGATGTTTATTATTTGAGAAGGTTTAAATAATTTTTTTTTAAAATATAATAACAAATTATAAATATAGTTTGGAGGGTGGCGGGGCCACCACACCCCCCACACCCCAACGTGTCATGGGTCCCAAGGGACCGCAGGTCTGTGGCCTGTAGTTTCACATTGGGAAGCCCTTCCGTAAGAGAGAGGTTAGGGGGGTGGCACGGGGGAGCCCGTGGGGACCACCCCCCACGCGGTGATATTTATTTTTAAAAGTTTAATTTATATTTTAAGTTTTTTTTTTAATTTTATTTTAATTTTAATTTTAATTTTAGTTTTAATTAAAATTTATTATATATATATATATATATATCTGTATTTAGTTGTAACTTAATTAAAGTTCTTAATAATAATTTTATTATTATTATTAAGGTTTTAGATTTATATAGTTAAAAAGAATTTATATATATAGTGTCATTATTTCTGTTAATTTAATCGTTAAATAGATTTATATATGTATATATATGATTATTATTTTTATTAATCGAATAATGAAAGTATTTACCTTAGAGGGTTAAATATTATTTTGAGTATCGCTATAAGACCTTCTTTACATGATGTAATTATAGTCGGATTTTAGTAATTATTAATTAGGTTAATTTATATTTGATGGAATTTATAAATTAACCTATAGTGGATTTAATTAAAATTTGTTAGTAATTTTAAATGATAGACAAATTTTCATAATAGGAGGTTATAAATTTATTTATCAAAATGTTATCATTATGTTATCGTTATGTTATCACTGAATTTTGGATAAGATCTTGCTAAAGGTGTTTATATAACTATGTTAGACTAGTTCTTTCTGAAAATGTGTGTATCATGCCTTAATGTGTTTTGGGTGATTATCAAAATGACCTATGTATTCTTTTCTTGTATGGAATATTAACATCTTTGGGGTACCTGTTGGGACTAGATGACCTTCAGGATGTAAAACCAGAGGTTTTGGGATTGTTGGTTCTTTATGGTATCTTGTGTGATTGTCAGTACATGTTTCTGTGATGTTGTCATGATCTTGATTCCTTATAGCCAACCTGATTCGATTATATTGTACTTTATGATCTTGTGAGGATAATTTTAGTGGTTATGGTTATTTGAGAACCATGTGATCCTGTATGGGCAGGAAGCAGTTTGAGTTTTATGTAGTACCTTCATGATTTTGTTATGAACCTAGGTAGGTTAACTAAGTGTATAGAGGGGGAGTAGCTTTCAACGGGTCCAGGGCCCTAAGTCGCTACTAGGGTAACTCATTGGAAAGTTACTTAATAAGTGAAGATATGAAACATTAAAGGGGTTTTAAAATGAACTAATAAGATGTCTAAGTCTCTACCCATTCCTTGAGTTGTATTACCTACTAGGATGGGAGTTAGGATCCTTGTCTTCACGAAAGGATTACTAAGCCACATAGAGTCACTTGGAGGCCAAGGTCCAAGAGGGACTACTAGGGTTACCTTCAAGGGTAGACTTATGTGATGACACTTCCCTATATACAACTTAGGTTATCCTACATGTGTCGATTACCTCTGGTATTGTTTAGATTTCCTATTGTGATTCAGAGAGCTTCTAGGATCTTCCTATGCATTTCATTATGATGTCTTGTGTACCTTTGATGTTTTCCTTCTTATTATATACCTATGTGAGTGGGCCCATTATTATCTCCTCAGCACGGTGGGAGTGGACCTTTGGGTCCACACGGTCGGGTGGTAGTGATTCTTATTACCATTGAGATCCGACGGTTCTTCTTCATGCTTGGATGATCCTTGTTGTAGTTATATCTTCTTATTATTCCTATTCTTATGGAGACTTTTTTAGTTTCATGAGTTTTATATTTGTAACCATATGTGTATATTGGTTGACATCCTTTCAAGGATGTATTATATTTTTATGTATTAGTGCATACCCTGCGACTTGTGTAGTGGATGATTTATTCAGTTGTATACCTCGGGTATCAGATGTATATTAAGATTTAGTTAATGTATCCTTTATGTTAGTTATTTTTAGTTGTTTTCATAGATTATTTTGCTTAAGTAATTCTACGTCAATGAACCCTTGAGATTTGTAAGCTTTGCTGAGTTGTATTTATGTGGATGTTAATTATCTCATTGTATTTCTTCTGTGTTGTTATCATTATTGTTTGTAAACATTTAAAAAAAAATTATCTTGTTAACAAAGTGTCAAGTTTAGGTTAGTTCTCCTGGGTTCCCTGTTGGGGCATTACAAATTTATCCAAACCTTTAGATCTTTATAAATTCAAATCTTGGTATGCTTGAGAAGTGTGTGTCATGTAAGGGGGAGCCATTGCTAACCAAATCTTATATCTATCTAGTTGAATGTTCTATTTTATTGTAAGGGGATTCAATAAGGAGAGTCCTTTCCTGAGCTATAGGTTGTGCTAATTTTCATATCTTCTTTTTTTCATTGTTATAATAGTTATACTGTCTGCTACCTATTTGTGATCATTATACTTTGACAAAGATGAAATTAAGAATACTCAGACAATTATATACAATTGACACAATCTCAATACACAATTGAGACTTGTAGATATGCAATTACATATTCGTGCAATGCAATTGTACTCTTTTGATGTGCATTTAACTCAATTCAATTTTTGTCTGTGATTTGACTATAATAGACCCATATCTAATTTATCTCTCTTGCCTTTCATCACAATTGATACCACTGTGCAACACATTTGCTTAATTTTTCTACGCAACTATCTACTAAAAAGTCACAATTGCTTAATCCTAAGACGCATCTATTATATTTTGCAATATAATTGTCTATAGTACTTTGTCCTAGAAATTTACAAATCATTCAACATTAGGGTTACCAACAAGCTAGACATACTTATTCAAACAACAAATTTAGCAATTGACATTCCATAGGTTTCATATATTATTTAGGGTCACCTTGTTGTATACATTGTTTAGGGTTTTATTATATTTTTTTTGCATATCTCATTTAGGGTTTCCTCCTTTTCATACATCATTAGGGTTAACCTTTGCATATTCCAAAAAAAAAACATATGTAGCATTTCCTAGGGTTTTACATTCTACCTATAGATTACTTATAGAAACTAGAGAATTTGATTTTTGGTCACTTCCATAGTGATTTTAGAATAATTTTGGTCTCCTCCAAATCAACCATCTTTTTGTCATTATCAATACCTTGTCAATTTGTCAACTTGTCATTTTTGTCCCAATTTTGAGGTCAAGAGAAATCATTTAATCACTTCAATTGTTTCCTAAAAGTTCCATACTCAAAATTTCCAAATTTAGGTCCCTTTTCTCCACACCTTAGTCATTATTTTTCCTCGAATACATTCTAGAGTTATACCTAGTCATTGTAATCATCATTTTGTATAGTGCATTTACTTTAGTCTTTCATTCCAAAATAAGAAAAAACTCCCCAAAAAATTAGAGTCATACCTAGCTGTCATAATCATCATTTTGCATAGTGCATTTACTTTAGTCTTGCATTCCAAAAAACTAAAAAAGCTCAAAAATATTAGAATCTTGCCTACTTGTCACAATTGAAATTTTACATCTCATTTCTAAGAGTCACTTGCATATGTCAATCACATGATAACAAAATAAAAAAAGGTCAAATGGATCCCAAAAATGACCCTACATTCAACCCAACCAATGACATGGAACTTAGCACACTAGGAACCTCATGATATTCCCATGGGTGAAGAACAACTTTACCACCATTACCCTCTTTCCTCCATTAGGAGATTAATTTTTGGCTAAAAATATTAGGGAATAATGTACCACAGAAGAAATAAAAAATGTACTACAAGATCCTATAATCATGATTGTTATGGATGCACTACTATCTGTTGATCCCAATCAATACTTTTACTTTATTGTGCACAACAAAGAAAAACTACTCGCAAGATTTGACATTTCCACTATTTTGGAACAAATGACACAAATCCACACATACTAAATTGGGGATAATCATGTAACTACAACCTCTTAGATATCTTTTAGTATGCCCTCTAGTAGTGTATCTCATAATGTGATACATGTCACAACCTCCACAACTTCATTTGGAACCCAATACAATAACCCACTCTTTGCTAGTAATCTAATGATAAAAAGTTCCAACATGAATACCAATGTGACCTCAATTGTGTCACAATCCAATTCAATAGTCAATCATCAAACTATATCATAAATTTCCATGAATACCATACTAGTAACAAGTCTGATGAATACCTCAAACCCCTTGGGACCCACAAGTAGTCAAATTAAAAACTCCCTGAGGTATTAGCATAAATAAAAGTAGTCACATTTCTATCTCACAGGGGACACCTCCCAATCAAGGGCCACATATCATACTCCAAGGCGCCCCCCCTAAAAATCAAAAAATTATAATATTGGGGTATCAACTAATCCCAATAGACATAATCCTTTTGCATTGGAAAGCCCAAAATTTAGCTATTCTGTGTTGTCTCAAGTTGCAATACTATCATGTGTCCATTTCAAATTATAATTATTCACAAAAAATAACATATACATACAATTTTCTTCCTATCATAGTGATAATCCTTTTATGGATCCAAATTTGGGAATCAATGCACATGTCCCACTAACACCCACTGAAATTCTTATGCAACAGGTGAAAAATTTATAGCAATAGATGACAGATCTCCAAACAGATGCCCATTAGAGAATGTATGCAATGGAAGATTTATGTCCATATCCATTTGATAATTTTTTATATATGTCACCTTTTTCACCTAATTTTGAGATGCCTAAATTTGACAATTATAAGGAAAATGGAGACCCAAGAGACCATATTAGAGAATTCTTCATGTCATACATAGAGGTGACCTACAATGAAACTTATCTGATGAGACTCTTCCCACACATTATCTCTTGGCCCACTATGGAATGGTTCTCATGACTACCTCTAGGCATGCAATCTTGGAATAAACTGGCTGAGAAGTTAATTTCTCATTAATCTCATAAAATTTTGAGTGAGGTCACAATGATGGATCTTTACAATACAAAATAGAAAATTGGTGAAATTTTCTCTTCCTTCTTACAACATTGGAGGAATATGGCTTCAAAAGCCTCATTTCACATCTCAAAAAAAGATAAGATCCTAATTTTTATAGAAATTTTTCAAATGGACATGATGTGTTATCTCTATTTGCAACACATTAATATCTTTGAAAATCTTGTTGAGTAGGGTCTGAAAGAAGAAATATTGCCTACCATAAAATGCATAATCAAGAACACCAAAGAGACCAATACCAATTCATCATATGATACAAAATATTGGTCTAGGAATAAGAATGTCACTAAGGAAGGTGTAGTCAATGCCATTTAGTTATCAATAGAGAAAAACCTATCTTACATCTTGAAGGGATGCCCAATACAAACAATCACAATACAAACAACAACACACCTAAAAAATGGATTATTTCATCCAATATCACTAATGACCAACAATGTTCTTCAAGATGGCCTAACCCAAGATAATATTATATGACACTTGCAAAACAAATAGGACATTATGAACTAGGTTCATTTAAGCCTATGTGATGGAATGATAACAACTTGTGTGATTACCACCACACCAAGGGATATTAAACTATGAACTGTTATCAGTTTAAGAACATAGTCTAAGACCTAATTAAGCATGGCAAGATCAAAGTCCTTAACAACTTTGTTATGTCTAATAAGGATCACAAAATTTTCAAGAACCAACTATAGGATCATTATAAAGGAAAAGATTCCTCTTCAGGACAACATAACAAGGCTTACTAAACTTATGGTCCCCACCAACATGTCATTAATCACATATAACATATCATCTAAACCCTCTATTCCCATAATAGGTCAGTACACTCTATTAGAACACCTCAAGAAGACCTCTATGTAGATATCCATTTTTGAGTTGCTACATATATCACCCAATCATAAAGAATCCTTGGGTAAAGCCTTACAAGAGTCATTTGTTTCCCCAGATAATGAGGTAGATTAATTTTAGGCCATGGTTGGACATTTTTCAACAACACACCAAAGCCACACCAAAATGATCCTCTTCATCTAGAAGGATATTTCCACTTCCATAAAATCAGAAGAGTGTTTGTAGATGGTGTAGTAGGTCTAAATATTTGTACTTTGAAATTGGTTCAAACATTGGGATACTCTGAGAGTTATGTAGACCTTACTAAGAAGGTCATTATCAGAACCTGCAATGATGTTGAATACCCTTCTAGAGGAGTCATTACATTACTAGTCAAAATAGAACCTACCATTCATGAGACTACTTTCTAGGTCTTGGATTTGGAACTTCATTACAATATGCTTCTTGAAAGCCCCTAGATTCATGCCATGTAGGTTGTGTCTTCTACCTATCACCAATTCCTAAAATTCCCTCACAACAAGACTGAGATTACCATTCCAAGTGATATAAATCCCTTGCTGTATTACACTAATCTCAAAGGACCCATTGCAAACTAGGTACCAATTAATCAAAATATCTTATAAGGAATAAAGATGTTTGAAAGTTGCATAATACCATATGCAAGTGTTACGAACTAGAATTGATGAATGTATATATGTATATATTTTCTCAATTATTGTATAATTAATATTCCTTTTTCAAATCAATATTATTTTATTAATAAATGATTAAATAATCAACATTACAAATATATGACATTACTATTTATTAATAAATTATTAAAATAATCAAATCCATGGTAACAATTAAATAATACAAATATTATCCATATTAGATAATTAATATCAATAATATCAATATTTTTAATAACATAAATTATATTAATATTAAATAAAAATTAAATAATATAAATGTTATTGATATTAATAATAATGATAATATTAATAATATCAATAATATTAATCAAACATTGTTAATATAAATTATATTATTATAACAATTGATGACTGACACAACTAAACCCTTCGATAGTTAAAAGACATGTTTTATAACATATATGTCTCCCAACAAAGAGTCACAACCACTATTGTAGTCACCCCATTTCAACCACACACCAAGGATATAAATCATGTGTGGAATCACTTGAAGAGGGGCATCAAAGAGTCTAAGAAAAGGAAATTTCTAAACGGTGGAACAACAACAATCATAAATGTATGCACTCCAATTTAATCTACAACACATAATTTATCAATGATACACATATTCGTCATTGCATAATACTGATAAGTTTTAGTATATATAAATCAAGGGATTGCCATTGCATATGAGAGACCATATTTAGGGCCAACCCTTAGTGTTTACTATAGGATCAAAATTAATTAATACTTATTAAAAAATCCAAATTCACTCATATTTACTAAATTAATTTAAACTTGCTAGAGAATTGATATAGTTCCTATTCATAGTAGAATACAACAATCATTCATTAGACCATTGACTATAATCAATCAACTTAGGATAATATAATAAGTTGTAAACTTTGTGTTTTCCTAATACTCATAATAAATAGAGAGTTTGTGAAGGGAAGCATAATTTGGTCACAGTGATGTGAAGATCTCAAAAAGGGCTTTATTTATGAGGGAACCTCTTGGATACCGTTTCTATAACCTGAGCACGGTAGTCCTACCATTCATTATGAGAGGAGGAAGGAACAAAGATTAAAACCTTAATCTATTTGATAGTATTATTTGATATGACCAATCACATTATTCAAGATATAACATCACAAACAGGGCCTCCGACTATAATGTGGAACTGATCTGCATTAAACTGTTAGAAACTGCAAATGGAATCAGATTGGTAAACTTCCCAAATGGATTCATCATGGCCTTAAAATATTTATGGTAGCACATTTCCATGACTACAATATAGGGGTATATTCAATTTTCCATTCCATTCAATCGGGTGCAAGTTGTAAAACCTCAAAGTAAGAAACTTCATAATTCTACACTTTAGGCTCTGGAAATCAGAATAAATTGTAAACCAAATGGATTTGGAAAACTCATCATATGAACTCATAGGATTCTGAAAATGGAAAATGACCTTCCCTCTCATGACTAAAACACCTCAAACCCATCCTTATATCATGAAACTTTATTAAGTCAAAGATTCAAGCATGCAAAGTAGGCCATTTTCTATAATCAGACAATATGTAGAATGCAGATTTAATTGAACACCTCCAAATGACCCTCTTCAAAACATATCAAAATTGAAATCTAAAATTTTTGACCCATTACATCTACCCCATGATAGGTTTTTCACATGTTTCACAAGTGTTATCTTATACAAATCATCAGGTCATATTTTACTTGCACTTCAAGTAAGCATCATCAAAAAAATTTCAGGGGTACTCACCTTGCCTTAGAGAAAATTTTAAATTGGTCACTCCAAATTTGAGATTACCAACACCTGTATTACTTATTTTTCCAAAAGTAGTTAGCATGGCCTCAATGGAGAGTTAATGCATATATTGTGTAGGATCATTTCAAGTTCACGATCCTAGGTTGACATATTAAATGAACCTTACCATTGGAAAGATAGTTTCTCAATTAAGATGACCAATCTGTGAGTAGAAGAGTTGAACCAAGTTATTCATCCATTTGGAAAGGCCTACATTTTTGGCATCATTTCCAAGGATGGTGCCAATCTAATTACCTATTATATTCATGAGTCAAATCTCTACTTCATTTCTTGTTATCTTTAGTTTGCTTTAGTCAGTAGTTTTGAAAGTTTTATTCTAGCTTAAATTGGTCAGAAGTCATCAATTTGCATGCATAGAAGAAGAAGAGATGTATTAGGGAGATTATTTACTATCTACCTTGAAGACTAGTTGGGTGCAATTTTTCCCCCCAAGAATAAGAAGAAGAGAATCCGTAGGATGATGCTACAAAAAATTTAACCTCCTCTTAATGTTCCTTAGAAGAGTAACCTATTGGTCTAAACATCTTTCAGGAGCCACTTGACCGAAATATTTTTTTTGATATCTTGGCTAATTTACATATTTTACCTCCTGTGAACCCATCCAATCTAAATCAAGTTGATAACCAACTGGCTTTAGTGGTTTATCAACCAAGAGGTCCACCAAGGATGTCATAAAATCCTCCCACTTTTCCATTTCCTATTTCTAATCAACATGACAATAAAAACCTTAAGAATATTCCTACTTCATCTCTTCCCAAATTTTATGGCTTGGTCACAAAGGACCTTGATACATTCATCTTTGAATTTGACATCCCTATCAAAGTTTTGACTACACCACTGATGATCATAGGCTCAATTATTCTCTTCCACTCCAAAAAATTCATCTCTCACATGGTTTATGGGCTTGGGGGTAATGTTGTGCATGATTGGGATGAGATAAAGGTAGCATTCTTGACTAAGTACAAGGAATACTGTAGAGGAAATGACATGAGAGGAGATGATATTTTTAGAATGCATAAAATAGAAGATGAAAGTTTGGAGGATTATATATAATAGTTTTTGTTCAGCCTACAAAAGTCCACACACCATCAGTTTAATGAAGAATAAAAAAGTTTCTCTTTTTGAGAGAGATCAATGATGGTTTCACTAAAGCATTGGACTTAATAGAAGGAGGAGATATCACCCAAGAAACTTGGGATGATGTCAAGAAAATATGTCTCAACTACTCAAGAGAAGCAATTAAAAAAGGAAAAGGCTATCACTCTGCCACAAGAAAATCAACTGGGAATGGAGTCTCAAGGACAGAAATCACTCACCTACAATTTGAATTTAAACAGGACATTATCAACAACATGGAAACACAACTAGACACCATGCAAGCCAAAAAGAAGCATGAAGAAGCAAAGGTTATGTTTTTTGAATATTTCCCTCACTACAGACATACAGACAAAACAAGGATTGAAGATGCAAAATGGTGGCTAATCAGGAGGCTAGGCACATACCTACTAAGTTCAACCCAGTAGAAGGAGATGTTGGTCAAGTCTTTTAGATTGGTCAAAGACAACCATGGGCTCTAGGACAAGGTATGCCTCAAGACCCCTTGAATTTTAGTGGTCTTTTTTCAACTTATTTTAGTAATTAGTGGAAACCCCATTTTAATCCTAGAAATTATCATTCCTAACCTTGGAATAACCCACAACCTCAGTGGAAAAACTAGAAAAATATAGCATCTCAATGGAAACCCCCTCAGAATGCTTGGTAGAAACCCCAAAATCAGTGGAAACCACAAAAAGGTAATTGGTAATAATAACCTTAGTGGATGGGTGGTTAGCAATGACCTAACCAATCATTTAGTTTCTTGCAACAACCTCAACAACCAACAATAATTCTACCTCATCCTCTTTCTACAAATGCATCTCCAACAAATCCTACACAACTGCCAGCACAACCATCATCTAATCCTAATAATAAACCCCAACATAAGAAACTTTATTCTACATACCCAAGTTAACAACCAACATATAATCTTAATGTTAGTGATACCCACCTTAGGTCAGACACTTCTCTTCCAGCACCATCTTATCCTATTATAACATATGTACCTATAGAGGAATTACCCCAATAAGAACTTCTTGAACAATATGTTCAACCAACCTCAATGCAGCAAGGTCAACAATATAATTTGCCTACTAAGACTCCTCCATTTCATCATAGACTTGATAACGAGATAGTCAAGCCACAAGAAGAGTCTACTTTTGATATTATTGACTAGTTGAAACACATTTGTTTTAAGATACTCCTATTTCAAGATATAAAGGAAGTTCCTATGTATAGTAAAGCAATCAGGGAGGCTTTTTTGAAGAATCTAGGAAGAAAGATCCTAAAAATTTCCATTTCCTAGGTCATTTGTCTGATTTAATTTTTTACAAGGCCTCCATTCCTAAATACTCTAACCCTCGTAGTCTAGAAGTTAACATTGTTATCAATTGGGTTCAAGTGAAAAATGCATTAGTTGACTTAGGGGTGGCCATTAATGTTATGACTAAATATATCATCCACCAAATTAATATTACAAGCTTAAGAGGAACTCAAATTGTCTTGCAGCTTGCAAATAATTTTATCGTCAAACCTGATGGTATGGTAGAATATTTGGTTGTTACCCTAGATTCTTGGGAATACCATGTTGATTTCACAATCCTTTCACCCAAGGAAACATTGGGAAGTTATCTAGTTATACTTTGAAGACCTTGGATTTCTACTACTTATGCCTTCATAACATGTACGTTAGGAAATATGACAATTCCAAATGGTCTATCCACTAAGAAACTTTCTCTCTATTCTCCTGCACAGCCTCAACTTGATGAAGAGAAGGGCTTATGGCTAGATATAGGAGAGGAAGGGGATGAGGTCCATTCTTTCCAACATCTTATGATGATAAAAAGAGAACCCTTCATTGAGATACAAGAAGAATATGATATCTTGTTTGGCATTATTCAGATTCACTATGGAGTAGCCCACCAATTTTTTGAAACTACCCCATGTCCCTTGCAGACTATTCTTCCACCTTATCCTTTGCCACATTTTCCTACAGCCATAGACTATTTTCATACCTTATTTCCACATAAAGTGCATTAAACCAGTCTAAGTTAAGTTTCTATGGTATAATTGACTACAACAATTGAAGTTACTCTTGGAAAATGTTTAAATATTAATAAAGGTCTAACTCCATCACATTGAGATTCTATGATCATATTGCTATAGAATCATCATTAATCTTTTGCATGGGACTATAGTGACATGAAAGGATTATATCCTAAGCTATGTACTCATAGGATTTATATCAATGAAGACTTAAAACTAGTAAGGCAATCCTAGAGGAGGATCAATCCTTCTCTCAGGGAGATAGTCAAATGAGTATTGCAGAAGTTGTTGAATGCATGTTTTATCTATTCTATATCTGAGAGTCAATGGGTGTCAACTCTTTTTATAGTTCCTAAGAAATGAGGTAAATGGTGATTATGTGTAGACTATATATATATTAATGTTGCAACCAAAAAGGATCATTTACCTCTCCCCTTCATAGATCAAGTCTTAGATAATTTGGCAGGAAAATAATACTTCTATTTTTTGGAAAGGTTTAGTGGTTACAATCAGATTAGGATTGCGCCAAAGTAACAAGATAAACTACATTCACATTCCCTTGCAGAAACTTTCCCTACTCTATTTTGCCTTTTGGTCTCTGTAATACCCCAACAACATTTTAGAGGACATTCATTAGCGTCTTTTTTGATATTTCCCATGACTATATGGAGATCAACATGTATGGAATTACTTCCTATAGCTCAACTTTTGAAGAAGAAAAGACCAAATTAGGAAAAATTTTGTGGAGATGTGAAGACCACAATTTGTCTTTGAACAGCGAAAAGTGCTTCATGAAGATGCAAGAAGGTGTGGTCTTGGGCCATTATATCTTGATGGTAGGAATTCAATTGGATCCATCTAAAATTGAGGTGATTTATAACCTTATTGTCCCTGCTAGACAAAAGGAATTCAAAATTTTCTTGGGTCATGCATGATACTACATGAGGTATATTAAATATTTCAGTCACATTGTAGCACCATTATATAATATTTTGAAGAAATAAGTTGAGTTTGAATGGACATCAAAATGTGAAAAAGATTTTGATAGCCTTAAAGAGACTTTGACTCAAGATCCTATGTTGAAGGGACAAAATTGGTCATTTCCATTCCATATTCATAATAATGATTTTAATTATTCCATAGGAGAATTTCTAGGACAGAAAGAAGGATCAATTGAGAATGCCATCTCCTATGTTAGAAAGAATTTATAGGGAGATGAATTCAACTATAATGTCACTAAAAATGAGATGTTGGTAGTAATCTATGCTCTTAACAAGTTTAGACATTACATAACTGGGTATCAAATCTTTGTAAACATAGATCATGCACCCATTAAGCATCTCATGAACAAACATTTTCTTGCGGGATGGTTAGCAAGGTGGTTGTTGTTAATGAAAGAGTTTGATATAATCATTGTTGACAAGCCATGGAAAGATAATGGTATGGATTATTTTCTATCTTTACTACAAGTAAAATATGATCATGTAGCCATTGATGATTCCTTTGTAGATGAGCACTTATTTTCCATAACTGGTCACAACCCTTGGTATGCATATGTAACACCCCGAAATTGGCACCTTACAATTCTAATCAATTTTGGTGCGTTTCTCATCACCAAAGTCCTATTGTACTAGGAAAATTCTCCTTCATAATTGTCTTTAATTGACTTAGTCTCAAATGCAGAAAACCTAAATTTGCATAAATCTTATACTATATTTAATTCCTAAATTTTTAAGATTTATTAGCTAAAAATCCCTATGATTAATTAATTTAATTCTAAAGTACTAAGTACTTTTAAATTAAATTAATCCCACCCCCTTTAGGTAATACACATCAAAGGAATTAAATATTATTTGGTTATTTTAATGAATTATCCTCACTTTAAATTAATAATTCAAACAAATAAAAAGCCACCCATGTGGCAATAATTCATTTATTTAATCAAATAATTCCTCCATGTTTTGTCTCACCTTCATCCATGTAGATGAAGAGTCAGCCGTTTCTTTCCAAGAAACTCTTCATCCTCTCTTCAGGATTTTCTATATTATGGACCTTCTTTCCTTCATTTGGGAGGACAATTTTAGAGTATCAAAGCTATAGTGAATTATTGTTTCAATTCTCTCATATTTCTAAGATTTCATTGCATATTTAGTATAATTTCATGTAGATTAATGCATTTTCATCTCAATTTAGTTTTTTTAATTATCAAGTAGTTCAATTATGTTATCTCTTTCAAGCTTTTTAGATTAAAATCTACATCTTCATTCTTAGATTACAATTGCATCTCTCATATAGAATAATTTCATTTCAGTTTTTAGAGCTTTCAAATCCTCCATTTTAGCAATGGTCTATGGTTGTTGGCTCTTGTTTTGAGAGTAATTAAACACCCCAACTAAAAAGGAGGCAACAGTTTGATTCAATCAATATCGTGGAATGAGAAATTCATGTTCATCTTCGCAATTTAACGATTGAGCAATAACTATGTTGTGTTGTCCCTGATTTAGAGGTCAACATTCAGACACATACATTTTGGCACCAACCATGGGGCAAAAATTGATTTCTGACGTCACTCTCAAAAATTTTCTGACAAAATTTTTTACTCTGCCGTATGTTTGTACTTCTCCATGTATAGATTCTCGCGTGAGAATTCTGAGGTCATCGCGCGAAGTTGTGCTTTCATTAGAAATCTTTCGCGTAAAACCTGTACTTCTTCACGCACAGCTTGGCACTTCCTCATGTGAATCCTTGTACTTCCTCATGCGAGACCTTATTCTTCCTCATGCAAAGCCTTGCATTTTCTTGCATGAAGCAATGTACTTCCTCGTGTGAGACTTGGTGCCAATCTTTGGAATTTCACAGTTTCTGCAATTACTGTTACTGTTTTCCTGATTATTCTCACATGTTGCTATTTTTATCTCTCTGATTTGTTTGACAGCGTAACAGTGTGTTGCAGGTCGCTTGATGAAGACATAAACTTTCTAATGGTTTGCTTGCATGATGGTTCTCAAAGATCATTTTAAAACATTGTGCTTGCTTATTTCTTTCATCACATAGTACAACTAGGGCCTTGTTAAAATTTCTTGGGAATCTTGCTAGAAAAATAGGGGAATAGGCTCTTCATTACATGGAAGTGATGCCCATGGATGAATTTGAGACCTAGACATTGCTAACATGATGGAGACCTAGGGAAGCAAGGAAACTTAACAAATCTTTAGCACGTTCACTTGCTAGGGGATTATGCTCTTCTCTCTTTTAGAGAATTAGAAACCCAAAAGCTTGTGGATTGGTTGGAGGAGATTTATCTCGGTGATGAATATGTATTGCATGTTTGGGTAAGGTGAAGAAGTAGAGAAGCATGCTCTTCTCTCTTTGAGAGAATCAGAAAATCTGATCCTCAAATCTGAGCCAAGTTTTGTGTCACCTTTAGAGGGCCTGCCGAAAGTTGAACCTCCAGGAACGACCCAAGTGAGTACACACCTATTTCCGGTGATTCCACCTCACTATAATAAAGTCTACTTTGTCAAGTCCAAAGACTCCAAAGCCATGGTAACTTCTTTCTCATGATTCTGACTATCATCTTGAGACAGCCTTATCTGTTGTACTGAGCGGCGCTGCTCCTAGCCCTTCTTGCAGGGGTGTATGACTTTCAAGTGTTGGTGTGTCTATGAGGCCCCAACCCTATATCAAGGATATCAAAGGCTATTGTGAATAGAATCCCACTAAAAACTTTCTTAGTTAGTTATGTACCTGGATCACCTCCAAAAGAAGGCATAATCTGTGCGCAGGGAGGGGGAAGAATCTCTCCCCTAGATTCTCAACATAGGTATGCACCTAGATGCTTGAAGTGGTATATGATGTTGGCCCCTACTTTAAGGGTAACCTTCAAACATATATTACTGAGTCCTTGGAAACACCAAAAACACAGGCACTCCTTAGGGGTTGACACTGCTGTGTGAGGTGCACGCATACGCATAAGTCAGTGAGGCACAGATTTTGTCTTCTCTACCATTTTTTTTGTAGGGATAACTAAGTGTTTGTTTCATGTCTTAAACTATCCAATCATGATTAAAAAAAGACTCCCATGATTCTACCAAGTTGCCTTGTCCTTGGTAGAATTTTTTGTGACTACTTCTTGCATCACTATTGCTTGATCAAAACTTTGTGCTTTTTAACGATTGTTTGTCACATTCAAACTGAGATTGTTGATTTGAACTATCATAAAACTATCCTAAATCTAGAAATTCTATTAGAGAACAGTCCTGAATGTGTCTCATAATCTGATTTTTTTCTTGAAAATTGAGTTGATCTATCGAAACCTAGAGTTTTCTCGCACGAGATTCCAGAAAGTGAGCATTTCCTTGCTCGAGTTTTCATTTTCTCACGTGTAGTTAAGAGTTTCCTCACATGAACCAGCACTTTCTCATGCGAATCTATCCTTTAGTGTCCTAAAATAGTGAGTTATTTCCCATTGACTGATGAGTTTTTTGCATGATCTATTTTTTGTCTAAGATCTGATTGCCTATTTCCCTATTGTCTATAGTCTAAAACTGATTGTCTCGAGTTGCAAACTAACCGAGTCTTTCTCAAACTCATTTTGTCTCTTTATTCTCTATCCTACCTTTCTATGCTTTTGTACCTTGCGATGCGATAGTCACATCTTGGCTATTCTAGCCATACTCTTGACGATTCATGCCAGGTGCATTTCACATCTTGGTTGTTCTAGCCTTTATCTCCTTTTTTCTATTTCTAGAGACAGATTTTTGAGTTGGATCCTAAGCCCTCTCTTGTTTCATCTTCATCTATGCCTGTTACAACTAGAAGCAACAACATATTTCCCATTCATCATTCCAGAATAAGTAGAGGTAAATCTCATAATCAAGGAAAAGGTCATTCCAAACCTATTGTTCAATCGGATAGTCAAGAGCCCTCACATTCCTCCTCGTCATTTAGTATAGATCCTATTTTGGATCAAAGACATGTGTTCTAGCAGTGTTATAATCCCTTGTTTCAAAGACAACCTGAACTATTGGTTCAAGATCAACAAAACTCATTTCTTCCAGATCAACAAAAATTTAGAAGGTCACCTACTTGGGTTGACCCTATTGACGATCCTCGCTACCTTATTGATCCTTTTGAACACACCAATCCTTTTGGTCCTATCAATCCTTGTGAACCTATTGATCCTTCCAAACACATCGATTCCTTTGACCCGCCAAAAGTTACATTAACCATGAATTCTCAGCTCGACACACACACACTCACATTGAACCTATGCACACAAAACAATCCCATCTCAGCAACATGGGAGACCCTTTCAACTTCCTACAAGGTCAATACAGTGAGGCCCATGACCAATTTCAAAATGATCAGGATCAACACGGTGATCAACATCACCATCTCCCTCCTCTACATGACCAGAGTCAAGATCAGAACCCAAGCATTTATGAGATCCTCGGTAATGATGATGATTCGATAACTCAAAATGACATAGATGCTAAAAAATCTAATAAGGCTCTCATCAAGATGATGAAAATTCTCCTTACAAAAGATAAAGAGAAATATTTTCTAGAATTGGCAAACCAAGGAGTTAAGCTACCCCTAGATTTCAGAGTGGAAACACTTCTGACAAAAGAGGAAGAGACTGAGACTGCCAAATTGCAAAAGATGATGCAAGATATGAAAAAACAAATTAGCCAACTGGTAAAGGATAAGGACAAACCCATACAACAATTCATGATGGAGAGCATCTGTCCTTTTCCTTTTGATAGGAGTCTTCATATGCCACCTTTTACCAAGGGTGTGGAACTCCCTAAGTATGATAAATATCTAGGTACCACTAATCCTCAGGATCATTTGAGAGAATTTGGGGCCCTATCTATAGATTTCATTCATGATCAGACTTATTTAATGCGTCTCTTTCCCTGAAGTCTAGGTGGACCTAGCATGGAGTGGTTTTCTTGACTACCCACCGACATTAAGACTTTTGATGAGATCACAAATCTCTTTATCCAACATTATTCTCACAACATACAGCATCCCGTCAACATCAGGGACCTTTGCAATCTCAAGCAGAGACAAGGAGAGCCATTCCTGACATTTCTCCAGAGATGGAGATAGCTTTGCACCAAGTATCCTCGTAAAATACCCAAATCTGAGAAACTCATTATCTTCTTGGACAATCTCACTCTTGATTTTGGGTATTAGGTACAGCTTCAAGGTCCCCTCAATTTTGATAGCATGATTAAGCAAGTTGTGAGGATAGAGGTGTTTATGGTTAAGAAAGGGGAATTGAATTTGTACAAAGACAAAAAACAAGGTTCCTCCTCTTCCAAAAAAGATAAAGGGAAGTTTATCAACAAGAATAGGGATGTTGTGAATGATGGAGTGGTTGACAATGTGACCTCAGATTCTTCAAAACTAGTTTTCAATCTTACTTCTAGAATACAAGTGATCAAAACTACTGAAAAGGTTGCAATAAACACTCAGCCACCTTCCAGATTCTCTAGCAAAAAACCTTGGGCCCCTCGACCCAAGTGCAAATTCACTTCCTTGGGAGAACCACTTGATGTAGTTTACAAGACTTTGGTGCAAAACCAGGTTCTCACTCCTTTGGAAAAGTGTCCATATGATTTGCAACCGCAACCCCACTGGTGAAATGACAATGCATACTATGACTATCACAAGAAAAAGGGTCATAAGACTTCTACTTGTCTTTAGTTGCACCATAAGGTCCAAGATCTGATTGATAATGGTGATAGTTTTGTGGATAATCATAATAATAATTTAGATCATTGGGCATTTGAAAATCCCTTTCCTCTTCATGAGAAAGGTGAGTCTTCCAACACTAAGAACAATAATGACAAGATTAACTACACGTATACCACTAATGACAATGTCATCAACATGATTGAACCTGTTGAAGTTGAGTATTGTGATGTGATTACTATCAAGGGGAGTGGGGATGCTCCTAATCCTAAGACCCCATTTGTCTTGAGAGGCCTTGGGTCTCTCTCATCTGAACCTGAATCATCTTAGGATTGCGCAAACATCATTACCAGATCCCGCACTAAGATCACTCTTAAGGGTCCTGACCCTCCTGCTACTATATCTGCACCAAAGCAACCCGTGGATAAAGTTGTTGTTGGCCCTACCAACAAGACCACAAAAATGGTCCCCACACCTCCTACTACTAATTATAGCATTCTCGACCAGCTGCAAAGAACCAACACTCAAATAACCATCTTTGAGTTGTCGAAGATCTCGCCTGCTCATAGGCAGATTCTTGATAAAGCCCTCGCAGAGGCTAATGTCCCCAAAGACATTAATCTTGCTTAGTTTCAATCTATGGTGGGTCACTTGACTTCACCGCACTATCTATCTTTCTCACAAGAAGATGACCATTCGGTCAGCCACCCGCATAACACTCATTTTCATATAGAGGTCATGATTGGCAAAAAACTCATTCACCACATCCTTATTGATAATGGTGTTGGCCTCAATATCTTCTCTGCTCACTTTCTCACTGAACTAGGCTATGAGGAAGATTGCATAGATTCCCACAATAAAATTAATATCAAAGCCTATGATGAAAAAGAAAGAAAGTCTAAAGGTTTAGTTGTGATACCTATTCGGGTTGGACCTGTTGAAAAAGATGTCACTTGTCAAGTGTTGGACATTCCTCTTGCTTATAACATCCTGTTGGGAAGACCGTGGATCCATGAAATGCAAGTAGTTCCCTCTACATATCATCAGTGCATCAAGTTTCCTTTCCACAGTGCAGAAGTGACAAGTCCTACTAATATGGGCTATTCTTGTAATACGCTCACACAGTCAGGTGATAGTTTTGTTCCTGCTAGCAGAGAATCCACAAAATTATATGATGCCAAGCTTAGAGACATGGAAAAAACTTTGAAAATCAAAGACATAGACATGGGGGGATACCAAATAGAACCTGTACTATCATTAACAACTCTACCTCCATCTCCTCATTCCTATGTGAGACCTTTTGAGAAAAATAAATCTTCTACTACTCCTCCTGAAATAGTTTATGATGGTGCCTTTGTACGGGCTTCAACACCATTAGAAGATGAAGATGAGGAAAGAGTTGTTAAAGCTTGGCTTTACAAAGGAAAGGACATATCTAAATAGACCACCCTAGCTCATGAGCTAGATTCCAATAGTGAAGGTCTTAAAATGATGAAATGCTTTGGATACAAAAGGAGTGGTCCAATAGGGATGAATGCTAATGGGCTAATTGAACCTATTAAAGCTACGGGTTGAAGGATGAAAGATACAACTAGTTTAGGCTTCAAGAAGATCCCGTTCCATCTAGGAATCAACAAATTTGTGCCAAGACTGGATCCTCAACAAGAATTTGAAGATACAGCTACAGTTGACACCGCAGAGGATAGTTCTTATGAGGATTGCTTTCCTTATCATATTCCTCCAGATCTGGCAACATTATTTTCTGAGCCAGATGACTTTATACCATGTGTTAGTACAGTCATGACTGACAGTGCCTCAAATAAAAATACTCCATTTTCTCCATTAACTTACGAGCAGTGGAAAGAAATACACACTGCCAATTAAGGTCATTAGGGTGAACTATACATACCACCATAGTTTCAAGAGCAGTTTGCACAAGAACTTGCTGGTATCACAAGAACTCTCAAACCTTCATGGTGCAAACATCCAAGTTAGAGTTCAGACATAGATTCCCATGAATATGAGTTTGACAGTCTCTTAGAAGGATCCTTTGATAGGAATGTTGATACTACACATACATCTAAAAACCTTCTCGACATAGGTGAAGGGTCTAGTGTAAGGTCTAATAAGTTTGATTCCATAGATGTTAACATTTCTTCTACTATGGGCTCTAGGAGTCAAAGGGATTCAAATACACCTTTGGATGAGATTTCTCTAGGTCTCAAATTAGTAGTCCATGCTTTTGATGATTATACCGTGAATGCACTTGAACCCGTCACTTCTCTCTCACTCCAACATCCCGAGCTAATAGACTAGAATTCCCCTTCCTCATCCAATGAAGTCCTCATATTCTAGAATGACTATTCTCTAGCCTATTATCTCCACACTGTTGAACCTATAACATCCTCCACTAGAGAAGATAGTGTTAGCATGACTGAAAGTGATATCAAGTATCTTAGTCATAAAATCAAAAGAAAATAAAATAGGCACTCTGATGGTGAAAACCACATTGTGGCAGTGTCGGAGCCAAAAAAAGTAAAAAGAATAGACGTATCCGAAGGTGAAAACCTCTCCAAGGAACCTAAGGATGAGATACTTTATTTGCTTTTGAGTCATTTCTAGGAATGATCATTTGTGCTAATTGAGCCAACTCAGCCAGTAAATTTGGGTACACAAGAACATCTGCACATTATTCATGTGGCTAAATCATTGTCTACAGAAGAACTCAAATAATTCACAGATTTCTTCAAAGAGAAAAAGATAAACTTTGCATGGACATACTCGGACATGCCTGGTGTGGATCTTGGTCTTATCATGCATCATCTGTCAATAGCTCCTGGAGTAAAGCCAGTCAAACAAAAACTCAGAAAAATGCATCCACATGTGGCTCTACTTGTCAAGGCAGAATTAGAAAAACTCCTAAAAGTTGGGTTCATCAGAGCAATTGACTATACAGAATGGATCTCCAACATAGTTCCAGTGTCTAAGCATGACAAATCTATCAGAGTCTGCATAGACTTCAGGGAATTAAACAAGGCATGTCCAAAAGATGATTTCCCACTACCCAACATTGATATGATTGTGGATATGATGGCAGGGTACAAAATGCACTCCCTAATGGATGGTTTCTCTAGCTACAACCAAATCAAAATTGTGCCAGAGGACCAAGAAAAGACTACTTTCACTTGTGCATGGGGCACTTTCTGCTGGAATATTATGCCTTTTGGTCTCAAGAATGTTGGATCCACGTATCAAAGAGCAGTCACTACTATATTTCATGACATGATGCACAAAACAATGGAGGATTATGTTGATGACACCCTTGCCAAAAGCATGGACAGGAAGGCACATCTTACTGATCTAATCCCTATACTAGATCATATGGAAAAATTTAGACTACATCTCAATCCTAGGAAATGTGCTTTTGGAGTAATTTCTAGAAAATTGCTTGGTTATATCATCTCCACAAAAGGTATCAAGGTGGATCCTAAAAAGGTGCAAGCTATCATGGAAATTCCTCCATCTCACAATATCAGTCAAATGAGAGGTCTTTAAGGTTGGCTTTAGTCTATCTGCCACTTCATCTCATAGCTAGCTGACAAGTAACAACCATTTACTAAGACTCTGCATAAAGGTGTGACCTATGGATGGAATAAAGAATGTGAACAAGGTCTTCAACAAATCAAACAATATCTGGCTAATCCACCTATATTAATTCCTCCTATTCATGGGAATCCATTAATCTTATACATCTCAGCTACAGAAACATCTTTGGGTGCTCTATTGGCCCAAGAAGATCAAAACAATAAAGAAAGAGTGATCTATTACATTAGTAGAACGTTGGTCTCCTATGAAATGATTTATTCTATCATTGAGAAAGCTTGCTTGGAGGTGGTGTTCACTTCCCAGAAGTTACAACATTACATTCTTTCTCACACTACAAGACTCATTTGCAAAAATTGATCCATTAAAGTACTTACTCAACAAAGCTGCCCTCACGGGTAGATTAGCTAAGTGGGTCATGATACTCAGTGAATTTGACATTGAGTATGTGGAAAGAAAATCTATCCAAGGGCAAGAAATTATGGATCAATTAGCTGAGGCACCTATTGCAGACTATCAACCATTAAGGATCAAGTTCCTGGATGAGTCCATCATGCTTCTCACATATCAGGCATGGACCATGTTCTTTGATGGATCATTCACCCAGCAGGGGTCAGGTGTCAGAATCTTATTCATTACACCTCAGCGGTATTCATTACCAAAGGCTTAAAAAATGTTGTTTCCTTGCACAAATAACACTGTTGAGTATGAAGCCTTGATTAATGGATTAAAGATCACTATTGAATGGCGTATCGATGAGCTAAAGGTCTTTGGAGATTCACAGTTGGTTATCAATCAGGTGAATGATATCTACCAAACAAAAGATGAAAAACTAGTGCCTTATAAAAAGATGGTCGGTGATCTCAAGAAATAATTTGCACACATGACTTTCCAAAAAATTCCAAGAGTAGATAATGAAGCAGCCAATGCCATGGCTACTCTGGCTTCCATGTTACAAATGTCAAAAAATGACTTTAGACATGAATTCCTAGTGGAGACATTATGCTACCCTGCTTATAATTCCCCTCAATCTCGAATGATATGTTTGTTCATTGGACATGACTCATCCCGCTACCACCATATTTACTCCTACCTTCATGACCAGATCATTTTGGATACTTACACCTGAAATGAGAAATGTCACTTAATCCGTAGTGCTTCACAGTTTTTCATCATAGCTAATGACTTATATAGGCAAGGTCTAGATGGTACCCTCCTTAGGTGTTTAGAACCTGATGAGTCCAAACATGCACTAGTAGAGGTGCATGAAAGCATCTATGGGTCTCACTCAAACAGCCTGACACTGGCTCACAAACTTATTAGAGCCAGTTACTATTGGCCAGATATGGAGAAAGAAGCTATACAATTTGCTTAGTGTTGCAAACAATGCCAGCTTCATGGAAATCTGATCCACGCTCCTGCTAAGGAGCTCATTCCTTTCATCAACTTTTGGCCATTTTAGCAGTGGGCCTTTGACTTGGTGGGTCAGATACATTTGTCTTCTTTGAGGGGACATAAATACATCATTACTGCTACAGACTACTTTACCAAATGGGTTGAGGTAGTGTCCCTCATCATAGCTAATGGCAATTTTGTGGCCATGTTTATATTGAACTACATCATCTGCATATATGTTGTACCCTCATCAATAATCACTGACAATGGGGGGTAATTCAAGAACAAGGATCTAACAAATTTATGCACTAAGTTCAAAATTATTCAGCACTGGTCTTCTATATATTACCCCCAGGGTAATGGATAGGTGGAAGCTTCAAATAAGACTATTCTCAAGATCTTACACCGCACAGTACACAAATCTGGATGAGACTGGCATCTCCAGATTAATCCATTTTTATGGGCTTACTGCACCAGTATATAGACACCAATAGGGGCCACTCCCTTTGCTCTAGTTTATGGTGCAAATGTTGTGCTTCCTATTGAGGTTGAGATTCCTACCTTGTGAGTTTCTCTAAAGGGCCTCATTACTGATGATGATATCAGAATATCTTAGCTTCAAGAGCTTGAACTACTAGATGTATGTCAGAAAGTGGCGTTTGATCATCTCTGAGCATATCAGAAGAGAATATTTAAAAGCTACAACAAAAAGGTCAGACCAAGGGAATTCCAAATGGGTGATCTCGTCCTAAGAGAGAACCCCAAGAATCAATAGTAGTGGGTCCAGAAAGGAAAATTTGAACCAAACTGGCTTGGCCCGTATATTATCACTGTAGTATTTGGTTCTAGTGCTTACCAGCTCTCTACCACAGAGGGGGAATAGCTCAAAGAGCCTATCAACACTCTTCATCTGAAGAAGTTCTACAGTTGAGATGTCTTCTGAATGCTCATGTACATACTCTATTCTGAGAAAATCCTAAAAATTACAAAATGTCCTGAAAAAATGATCATCTTAGTGAAAAACTAGCAAATAGGCACTTTGATGTATCTATTATTCTGGTGAAAACCTGGTAAACAGGTGCCTTGATCATACCAAAAAATAAATAAATAAAATGAAAAATGAAAAAATAAAAATAAATAAAAAATACAAAAAAATGAGAAAAATGTGCCATTGATGAAAACCTGGTAAACAGGCGTCATGGTAGCAAAAATAGAATTTCTGCCAAGATGGTAAAAAATTTGTAAACAGGCACCTCTTATTCTATAATGCTCTATCTATTGCGACATCCCTTGGGTTTCTTGAAATTTTCTCTCCTTCTTTCCTGCTTTAGTTTGCTTTCCTACTTTAGCTTCCTCACTCATGCATTTGCTCTCAGTTATTTTTGATATTTTTCTTGAATTTACATGGATTGAAACTGGTCACACTCAGGGGCATCTTCTTGGTCTAGGGGGCATTGTCCTATCTTTTGGAGTCTCTCTCCTCTGGCATCAGTCACTAGTGGTTCTCACTGTGTCTGCCTACTGATGTTTTGCTAAGATCTCTCTCTGTGAGGATCTTTTTCGTATCGGTCACCAGTGATTCTCACTGTGTCTGCCTGCTGATGCTTCATAGCACTTCATCTCTCCTTGAGACTCTCTTTCACATCAGTCACCAGTGGTTCTCACTGTGTCTGACTACTGATGTTTTGGCTAAGATCTCTCTCCTTGAGACTTTCTCTCGTGACAGTCACCAGTGGATCTCACTGTGTCTGCCTACTGTCACCGTACTATTGAGATTTCTCACATCTGTTACAGTTGGGGTTATACTCAAACACTCTATTTATCGATACTTGGTCTTGGCATTCTTTTCTTTAGTTTGTGCATAGCTTTCAGTTACTTTCATGACACTTTGGTTCCTTTGTAAATCCTACTAACTTGACACTGGTTCATCACCATATGCCTAGGGGGAAACCAAATCTAGTTTCCCTCACAACATAAGTCAAGTCAGTCATCATTACTTGGGGGCATGGCTCCCCACTTTGATCGCATCTTCAGTTTACACTCAATTCAATATTCTTGTCAGTTCTAGAGGACAACTATCTACTAGCACAAACTGGTTTTTCTCAACACCCCAATCAAATAGTGTTTTTCAACATTATCTTTGGACACATTTGTGTTTTTCAACACACATCAAACATCACAACGTAAACATCTCTCGATAGCAATCAAACACAATGCACTCACAAGCACAACGGTGTTTTTCAACACCCTATACACATATACATTCGTACACTTTGAAACATGCTAAGCTATGATTTAATCTTTCTTTGTATGCTGTCTATTCTCACAGATTTCATTGATATTTTCTTTGACTATTGCTTGTTGGTGTGGTCCTGATGATCCAGCGATGTCAAATAAATAGGGTGTATGTGATAAGAGCTCCCGCATTAAGGTGGAAAAGCCTCACATCCCTTGATCTTGTTTATTTATACGCCATGGTGAGTTTGGTACTATCTCCTTGACTATTATTTCTCTATTCATTTACTTGTGTACTCTTACTATACCAAACTGGAAACAATGTTTAGGTCACCTTGGCTTTTGTACCCTGGTGCTTGCGTTCATTTCCTACATTTTATCTGGTCAAAGTCATATTCATATCCTTATGGTCATAGTGGCACTAGTGAGGATTTTATTGACTCCGATGTTCCAAAATACTCGATGATGATAATTATGCAATGAGTCCAAAAACCAAGCCCTAGGGTTGCATTTAGCTTAGGCTTGCATTCACATTTTAAGCTTGCATAGTGATAGTTTTGGTGCTCTCTTCATTGTCTTCTCATTCTTTGAAGGTTCTCATCTTTTGTCCTAGATTCCTCTTGACTGCACAAGTGTTCGATCCTCCCTCTCTATCTTCAGCTATTTTCTCAATCCATTTTTGGGATCAAAATGGAAATCTGACACTCCTAAGTAGCTCAAAATCACGTTTTAAAATTTTGGGACCGACATGCTCTGATGCTTGTGCTATCATCTTTTTGGTGTTGGTTTCTTGTCAGAATCATCTCTCATCATCATTTTCTTGGCTTCTACAATCTTTTCATCAGAAGTCAATTCTAGTCAATTCTAGTCAAACTTGGTAAACTATGGTCAAACCTAGTCAATAGGACCTCCTAATCGCCCTAAATTGATTTTTCCTTCTCTTGATCTATCTCTAAATTCCTCTTTATCTTCGATCTTACTTCTATCTGCAATCTCTTGCTATCGATCATCTTTCTATTGTATCATCTTTCGATTTCGCTCCCGAGGGGGCAGGATGATTGCATCATTGAATCTTCTTGCATCATTCTCAAATCAGTCTGATCTGAATAAAAAAAACCCATTGCTAGGGACATCTCATCACTTGGGGCATATTCAATGTTTTGTTTCTTATGGTCAAAATTGGATATTCCATGATCTTAAATCTCTAGGGGCATCTTGATGCCTCGCATCTTGTCATCTATCTTTCTAGGTATCTGAGTAATCTAACTCGGATCCTCAAGGATCAAGCTTCATTTTGGAGATGATTCTCAAAAACTATCTTTTGGAACAGGTATCGGGGCAATCTAACCCTGACTCCTGAAGGCTGAGCCTCATTCTTGGGATAGTCTTGTGAAAGATATCAATTTGGACCGTTGTCTTCGCAATCTAACTTAGACTTTAGAGAATCATGTTTCGTTCTAAAGATGGTTCTGTTTCTCGATCTGATTGGTGTCTTGGCATCCTAACCTAGACTTCTAAAATATTCATCTATCACAACAGACTATTCTTTGAATCAACGTGTTTCTCACACATCAATTCAAAGAGGGGAAAAATGTAACACCCCAAAATTGGCACCTTACAATTCTAATCAATTTTGGTGTGTTTCTCATCACCAAAGTCCTATTGTACTAGGAAAATTCACCTTCCTAATTGTCTTTAATTGACTTAGTCTCAAATGCAGAAAACCTGAATTTGCATAAACCTTATACTATATTTAATTCCTAAATTTTTAAGATTTATTAGCTAAAAATCCCTATGATTAATTAATTTAATTCTAAAGTCCTAAGTAATTTTAAATTAAATTAATCCCACCCCCTTTAGCTAATACACATCAAAGGAATTAAATATTATTTGATTATTTGAATGAATTATCCTCACTTGAAATTAATAATTCAAACAAATGAAAAGCCACCCATGTGGCAATAATTCATTTATTTAATCAAATAATTTCTCCATATTTGGTCTCACCTTCCTCCATGGAGATGAAGAGTCAGTCGTTTCTTTTCAAGAAACTTTTCATCCTCTCTTCAGGATTTTCTATATTATGGACCTTCTTTCCTTCATTTGGGAGGACAATTTTAGAGTATCAAAACTATAGCGAATTATTGTTTCAATTCTCTCATATTTCTAAGCTTTCATTGCATATTTAGTATAATTTCATGTAGCTTAATGCATTTTCATCTCAATTTAGTTTGTTTAATTATCAAGTAGTTCAATTATGTTATCTCTTTCAAGATTTTTAGATTAAAATATGCATCTTCATTATTAGATTAGAATTGCATCTCTCATATAGAATAATTTCATTTTAATTTTTAGAGCTTTCAGATCCTCCATTTTAGCAATGGTCTATGGTTGTTGGCTCTCGTTCTGAGAGTAATTAAACACCCCAACTAAATATGAGGCAACAATTTGATTCAATAGATATCGTGGAATGAGCAATTCATGTTCATCTTTGTGATTCAACAATTGAGCAATGACTATGTTGTGTTGTGTCTGATTTAGAGGTCAACATTCAGACACATACAACAGATATAGCTAATTATTTTGTTTTTGGAAAGACTCTCTTTTCACCAAAGGAAAGAATGCTACTTGTGGAGAAGAGTTTCAACTTCTTTTAGATAGCTGATTTTATGTTTTATACTGGTCCAAACTAGATCATGAGAAGATGTGTGTGAGGATGAGACCTATGATATTTTTCATGCTTTCCATGATGAACCATGTCATGGTCACTTTGCAGCCAAGAGAGCAACCATGAAGATTGTGAATATAGGATACTAGTAACCAACTTTACATAAGGACACAACAAAATATACTAGAAAGTGTGATAAATGTTAGAGGATGGGTAGACCAACCAGATCAGATGAAATACTTTTATTTTCCCAAGTGGTTGTGACTTCATTTGAAAAATGGGGCCTAAACTTTGTAGGGCCCATTCAACCATCCTCAAATGGAAGGTCCTATATTCTGGTATGTACATATTATGTTACTAAATGGGTTGAAGCTAGGCCAATGAAGCATATAAGGGATGATAAAGTTGTTGAATTCCTATATGAGGATATTTTCACTAGGTATGAAGTTCCAAGAGAGATAGTTACTGACCAAGGATCTCAATTTACTTCAACATTGATTACATCCTTGGTTAATGAGTATAATATTAGGCATAATAAATACACACCATACCATCCTTAGGCCAATGGGAAAGAAAAAGTAACAAACATAGAGATTGAATCTATCCTTACTAAGACAATTGCACTACATAAAAGGGACCAAGTCAACAGATTACAATAAGCAATATGGGCCTAATGAACTACATGGAAAACTACCACACGCTTTACATCATTTAAGCTAGTGTAAGGAAAAAACAATTGTTATTCCCATTGAATTTAAGCATAAAAAACTTAGAAAAACTTTATACTTGGAGATGAATCTCACCACTTCTCAAAAGTATAGAATATTGTATCTGAATGCTTTGGATGACCACATGAAGTCAGCCCTGCAATACATAGAAATTATATAGAAACAGAGGAAGTATTGGCATGAAAAATATATCAAGGAAATTAAATTTCAACCTAGAGATTGGGATCTTCTCTATGATTGAAGATATAAAGATACTCTAGGTAAATTATAAAACCGGTAGTTGGGACCTTATGAAATCATTGAAGTATTTTCAAATGGAGTAGTACAATTAACCACAATTGATCCCATGAGATTCAAACTGCTTGTCAATGTTCATCATTTAAAATTGTATAGAAATCCAACTAGAAGATCATATTTCATACAATAATTCAAAGAGAACTAGTCATCTGAGTTTACTGCAACTGAAGAAGTAGGACTTAGTGTCCAACCTTCTTCTCTATAGGATCACTTTTTCTTCATAATAGATTCACATCTCCTATACCATTCAGTTTTTCTCCCACACCATCATCACTTCATCACACTTTCCAAAATTTACTTCCATTTAATCTTTCAAGAGATTGTGCAACTCATTCATTAATGAAAAAAGAGGCAGGTACATGCAAGGTATGTTGATCATTTATTCTACTCAAGTACATTTATGCTTCAATTCCATTTATATTAATATGTCATATGGATGTTAGAAATTATCATACATTTCACATTCCTCAATAGGTGGACCTATTGATTCATTAAGATTGGGGGGGGGGGGTTAATGCTTGTTTTCCATCATGCATGTTATGTCTACTATAAATCACATTACGTCAGAACCCAGATTTTGTTAATATTATTAGATGAAAAGGGCATTTCAATGACATTTGATGTGATGGTTGAAGAAAATAAATAACTTTTAGTACTCATTCTTATGTACCCTCCATAACACCTCCTGTGGCCCATGTGTTATTATCTTGATTTCTATTTTTGAATATCGTATGAGTTTCAATGGTTGAAATATTTTTTTGGAGTGAAAGAGAGTAGAAATCTATTTCTAGAAGGAGAATGTGTAGATTAGTGGATTGATAAGGGAGCTGAAGTATTGTTGTTTTCCAAGAATTTTTGAGTCCTACGGTTGTTTGTGAATGGTTTATGAATGGTTTTTGTAATTTTTTCTGAAAATTTGTGAAGAAGAATTGTGTTTCATCATGGGACGACCTCCTGTCTTCCATGAACCCACTATTCACACTGTCCTTATTAAGTACCAGGAGTGTCAATAGGCATTCCAAAATTGTTGTTGGCTGGATTATTTCCTCAAGAATATAGACTATAGTGATGACACTACCCTAGAATTTTCCCAAATGCTAAAAAATTATGTAGCTAATGTAAAAGGGTTAAGGGTAAAGGTCACATAAGAGAGAATATCAAAAGTGACTAGATTTCCAACAATAAGGGAAAAATTTCCAAAATCAAAGGATGAAACAACAACTCATGCTCAATTAACTCACCCAAATGATCCTTCTTTAGAGGTGGATAAATAGGGCACACAAATATTATCACTACCACTTGACTATTTCCAAATATCTACAAATTTAATCAAATATATAGCTTGTGAAGTCAGAAAATCATGTCTTCATTCTCTTCACTTTATGGTGCTCAGTCATATTTGCCATGACCAAAGGATGAATATTCCCAATTTTTTATACAATCTACTCCTGCGTAGTGGAAGTCAAGTTCAAAAAGGTAAGCTTAACTCTTTATCACACCACTATTTCATTAATATTTTGGTAGAAAGGGAGTTAAATGAAGCTTTCAATATGTCTTGGAAAGAGTTTTTAACTATAAGGAGGTTCACATTAAAGAATGTAGGTCCTAGCAGACATCCATTAACCCATAAGGTTAGTACACTTGAGGGAACCATTAAAGTAGGGAAGAACCCTCATCCTCAGGAGTACATTGTGTGTGCTAAAAATGTGTCACACTTCTATGAATCATTATATCCAAGATTTCTCAAGAATGAGGTCTCGAATGGCGACACATATCTCTCTATGCATGGAGTGCAAGGGTTTGTAATGGAGGCCCTCAGATTGACCTAGTTTGTGCCCATGCAAGTACACTATAAAATGAGAGATTCAAAGAGGAAAAGCAAGAATGGTAGTCTCCATGATCATCAAGTATGTATACAAATGAAAATGGAAGCTATTCTATATGATAAAAATGAAAGAAAGGAAATTAATCTATATGATAACAATGCATGATTATTCTATGAAAGGAAATACAAATGCAAGATTAATCTATGAAAGGAAACATGAATGTAATCTAATATGCAAGTGAAAAATTAATCTAAATAGATTTCCATGGGGCATGAAAGAAGAAGACAAGAAGAGAGAAGTTACAATATCCAAGCTCAAGTGCTCAAAATCTCCTCCAAAATTTCTCTCCAAACCTGCAGCATAACAATAGCCTAAAATCATTTTTATCAAATGAGAAGGAGAGGTTTCCTTATAAAGAGAAATGGACGGTAGAGATTAGAGGAAAAATCAAAGGATAAGATTAAGAGGAAAAATCAAAGGCTAAGATTAAGAGGCAAAAAGCCCACCACTTAGGAAGATGTGTGAAGAAACGGGACTTTATTTATTTTTATTTAATTTATTTCCTTTCTCAACAAAGAGGGATTTAAGTGGGGGTTTTATTTAATTAAAAGAGGGATTTTATTTTAATTAAATAAGATTATTTAATTTAATTAAAAGATATATTTTAATTAAATGAGATGATATTATTTAATTAAGAGAGATTTTAATTAAATAAGATAAGATTATTTAATTAAAAAGGAATTTTAATTAAATAAGATTATTTTATTTAATAAAAAGGAATTGTTTTCTTTTAATTAAATAAGATAATTGATGAAATGATCAAACCTTAGGAAATATTGAAACAATTGAATTAATTACAATTTGATCAAGGAAATTGATTTGAATTGAGAATGTTGCAAAGCATTGATTCAAGAATTTGATAAATTAATAAATGGGGGCCCATAGTCCAGACGACTATTTTAGGGTACATACATTTGCCCCTCTTTGACTAATGTATGATCATTCTGGGAGCACATGTAGTCAAAGAATGTAGTTGAAGTGTGAGATCAATTTGGGATCACAAAACAACCCAAACATGTGATCTTTATGGGAACACATCAGGACAAAGATAAGCCAATTGAAAAAGACAAGGTCAACACCCATGTAAATAGGTAATTGACATGTCCAAGATAAGAATCTCAAGCAAGGTTGCCCCAAGATGAGCAATTGATAGGATTGATAAAGCTGAATCAAGAATTGAAGTTTGATAGGTTTTTCCCCCTCGTGATCGAAATCGAAATGAGATAGAGGAGAAACAACAAATTGATAAATTTGATCAAATCGAACTAAAGATAAGGTTCTTGATGTAAGATGAAAGATATAAGGATCAAAGAACCAAGGTAGATCATCAAGCATGAAAGATTATGCCCCAAGGTTGAAAGAAGTGGGGTGAAAGAAAATAGAAGATAGAAGTTTGGAAGAGGTGGAAAGAAATAGAGAGAAGAAAGAGAATTTGCCTTAAGAAAGAGAATGCCCCAAAATCAATCAACTGTTTAAGATAGAAATTTTTGATTGAGATCACGAAAGAAGATAAGGAAATGAAGATTAGAACATGATCACAGTTGATTAAATTCCACAAGAAAGATGAAGGAAACCCTCTCAAAACTCATAATGCAAACTAACATGAGGTCTAACAATGCAAGCTACATGAAAATGAAAAGGTGTACTTGCAATAGAGAAACTATAACATAGGACTTTGTGTTCATCATTCATTAGAGAATATTAAGGAACTTATTTTTATCATTGGGCCATTATTAACGGACATCAAAAAATCACACAATCATCGCTAGTCACAAGCACAACTATGAAGATATGAATGTGATTTATATCAGATTGGAATGTGGAAAGATTCTAACATAAGCATAAAAGACATAAAGGTCAAGATGACTATGATGTTAGCTTACCCAATTTAATATAGCAAAACCATGCTCGCATCAAGGCATAAAGGCCAGGATGACCAACAAAATGGTTGTGCAAAAATAGTGAAGCATAAAGTAGGAAGAAAATAAAAACATGTCCCATGCCCCAAGTCCTCTAGCTATGCATCACAGAGAGACTTATGAGACAAGGACACTCAACGAAGATTAATAACAGTCAGCACACAAAGAAAAGATTATTACATAGCTCAAGCATTAAGTGTTGTGTTTAAAAATTTAAGTGTGTTAACTGATACTAAGTTCTGAGGATAAGGATTGAATGATTGCAAGCAGGTAAGATCACATGAAAAAATGGGGTAAGACCAAACCGATAAGTGTTGAAAAACACTCAATGTCAAGGGTTGTATTGAAAAAAATATAGTTGAGGTGGTGTTGAAAAACACCATTTGTGAGATGTCCTAAAGACTAATGCATCCAAGAGACCAAAGCTAACACAGTTATTTCCCCTAGACAAAGACAAAGACCAATTCCAGACCAAGGCAACAAGGACAAGGCATGATGGAGAAAGGCTAAGTGTTGAGGACACGCGTTGAGAAACAGGGGTGCAAAGACCTCAAGTAGCACTCACTTCCAGGTTTTCACCACTTGGATTTTATTACAATTTTTTCTCTTTCATTTTTTTCATTTTTTTTAGGACTTTTTATAAATTTTTTTGAATTTTTGCTACCAAGGCATCTGTTTCTAGGTTTTCACCAAGGCACTTTTTCTATTTTTTTTGAATTTTTGAATTTTTGATTTTTTTGTATTTTTTGGAATATATAATTTTATTGAGATACATCAAAGCGCCTATTTCTAGGTTTTCACTAAGATGATCATTTTTTAGGACATTTTCTAATTTTTAGCATTTTTGACAATATATCATTTTTTTGGATTTTTTCAGGATCAATAAGTATGTACAAAAGGATGCCCCCAGACAGAATGGGCATCATGGATAGAAATTCTTCAGGTGCAAGACATTGATAGGATCAGGAAGATTCTCTCCCTCCTTTGTAGATAGTAAATAGGCACCTGACCCAAAATTCACTATAATGATGTAAGGTCTAAGCCAATTAGGTTCAAATTTGCCCTTTTGATCTCTATGCTGTTGATTCTTAGGATTTTCACGTAGGACAAGATCTCCTACTTGGCATTCTCTAGGGTGAACCTTTTTGTTGAAGGCTTTGGACATGCGCTTTTGATAAACCCTCATATGGTCAAATGATGCTTGACATTTTTTATCTAGAAGCTCTAAATCTTGAAGTCTCATGGCATCGTAGTCTTCATCTATAACTAGACCTTTGAGAGAAACTCTAAGTGAAGGAATCTCAACCTCCAAAGGTAACATTGCTTCAGCGCCATATGCAAGGGAAAAAGGAGTAGCCCCAGTAGGAGTACAAATACTCATTCTATAGGCCCATAAAGCCAGATTTATCTGTAAGTTCCAATCTCTACCATTCTTACAGACTATTCTATGCAAGATTTTAAGAATGGTTTTGTTTGATGCCTCTTCTTGACCATTTCCTTGTGGGAAGTAAAGAGGACCAATGTTGTTTAATCTTGAACTTATTTCAGAGTTGTTTAAGGTCCTTTTTTTTTAACTGGCCTCCATTGTCAGTGATAATCTTAGAAGGCACTCTATATCGACACATGATATGGTTCAGAATGAATAGAGAGATTGTCTTGCCCGAGGCAATAGAAAGTGGGACAACTTCTACCCATTTAGTGAAGTAATCAGTAGCAGTGATAATAAACTTGTGTCCACCTGATGAGTTGGGATGAATCTATCCAACAAGATCAAAGGCCCAGCACTGAAATGGCCAATGAGATATAGAAGGAATGAGCTCCCTGCCTAGAGCATGTATCATGTTACCATGTTTTTGACACTTTTCACATGACTTTGCAAAATTTACTGCATCAATCTGCATCGTAGGCCAATAGTACCCCACCCTAAGCAACCTTCAAGCCATGGCAAGACCATTGGAATGTCCCCCATAGATGCCCTCATGAATGTCAACTAACGCTTGGTTGGATTCTTCCTTTTCTAAGAATCTAAGAAGTGTTGCATATAGACCTCTCCTATACAAATAACCAATGATAAGGGAATGGAAAGAGGCATTTTGGGTATGGTTTCTACATTCAGATTGGTTAAAGGTTTCAAGAATAATGCCATCATGAAGGTATGAGTAAATGGCACCATAACAGGATGACTCATGACTGACAAGGGTACAAATGACATGGCTTTCTTGGGAATCATAGATAGGGTGATGTAGCTCTTCCACTAGGAATTTAGATTTGGATTCATGTTTCTCTAACTAAAGGAGTGAAGCAAGTGTAGCCATAGCATCAGCTACTTTGTTTTCTGCTCTAGGGATTTGCTAAAACATGACAAATGTGAAGTAGCATTTCAAGGAATCAACCATTTTCTTGTAAGGTACCATTTTCTCATGTTTTGTTTGATACTTATCATTGACTTGGTTGATTATCAGCTGTGAATCCCTATAGATGTGTAACTTTGTGATTCTCCATTCTATGAGAATATTAAGTCCATTTGTTAAAGCTTCATACTCGACAATGTTGTTTGTACATGGGAACAATAATTTATAAGCCTTAGGGATCGTGTACCCATGAGGAGAAACAAACAACACACCAGCTCCTGAACTATTTTGCATAAAAGATCCATCAAAGAACATCTTCCATGTTCTTTTAGTTGTATACATGAGGTGCTCATCTGGGAAGTCAACTTGAATAGGTGCATTATCTTGTATATGGAAATCAGCCAATTGATCTGCTATGGCTTGTCCTTTGATTTCTTTATGCTCAATGTACCCTATGTCAAATTCTAAAAGTAACATCATCCATTTAGCAAGTCTACTTGTGAGGGTAGCCTTACCTAGCAAATACTTGAGTGGATCTATTTTTGCTATGAGGTGTATAGTGTGCGCAAGCATATAATGTCGCAACTTTTGGGAAGCAAACACAACTACAAGGAAAGATGTCTTAATGCTAGTGTAGTTAACCTCATATGAAACAAGCATATGGCTAATGTAGTATATTTCTCTTTATTTCCTATTTTCATCAAGTTGAGATAGTAATGCCCCTAAGGAAGATTTTGTCGCTGAAATGTATAGAATAAGTGGTTTTCCTGGGATAGGAGGCATTAAGATAGGAGGATTTTCCAAGTATTGCTTGATTTGATCTATGCTCTTTTGACAATCCTCATTCAAACCACATTTAACTCCCTTGTGTAAGTTCTTGTTGAAGGGTTGAGCTCTATCTGCCAATTGTGAAATGAATCTCCTTATAGATTGAAGACATCCTTGAAGACTCCTTATGTGACTAATATTTCTAGGAGATGGCATATCTATGATTTCTTGGATTTTTTTAGGGTCTACCTCTATTCCTTTTGCTGAAATGATGAATCCGAGTAGTTTTCCAGAGGTGACTCCAAATGCACACTTTATAAGATTTAACCTTAGTTAAAATTGTTCCATGCTATATAGAATGACTTCTAAATCATCTAAGTGTGTGTCTCTTTGTTTAGACTTGGCCAACGTGTCATCCACATAATCTTCCATGTTTTTATGCAGCATGTCATGAAAAATAGTTGTCATAGCTTGTTGATAGGTGGCTCCTACATTTTTTAATACAAAATGTATAATGTTCCAAAAATAGGTACCCCATGCACAAGTGAATGCAGTCTTTTCTTGATCTTCAAGAGCTATCTTAATTTGATTGTACACATAAAAACCATCCATCAAGGAATAAATCTCATAACCCACAGTCATATCCACTATCATGTCTATATTGGGAAGTGGAAAATCATCCTTTGGGCATGCTCTATTGACATCTCTAAAATCTGCACAAACTTGAATGGATTTATCATGTTTGGAAACTAGTACAATGTTTGATATCCATTCAGCATAGGCGATAGCTCTTATGAATTTTGCACCAAGGAGTTTCTCCAATTTTGCTTTGACTAGGAGAGCTATGTGAGGGTGCATCTTTCTCAATTTTTGTTTAATTGGTTTGACGCCTGGAGATATGGACAAGTGATGCATGATAAGATTAATGTCTGACCCTGGCATATTTGAGTAAGTCCATGCAAAGTTGATCTTCTTTTTCTATAAGAACTTAGTGTAAGCTTATTTTTCTTGAGGTGACAAGGACTCAGCCAAGTGTACTATTTGTGGAGCCTCATGTGTACCCAAATTGACTGCTTGTGTTGGTTCAATAAGAACTGAAGATCGATCTTGAAATTATCTAGGGAGATGATCAAGTACCTCATCCTTAGGCACCTCAGAGAGGTTTTCACCCTTGGATACATCATTTATTTTTACTTTTTTCGGTTCTGACACCACCACGCAGTGGTTTTTTCCATTAGAACTCCTATTCTTTTGATTTTCTTTTCTTTTTATCTTGTGACTTAGGTACTTGATGTCTGGCTCTATCATGCTGGTAGCTGGTTCACTTGTGGAAGAGACTACAGGTTCAATGGCATTTAGGTAACAAGCTATCTCATAATCATTTTGGAATGTTAAGAGCTTAGGTTCTTGATAGTGTTGGGACCAATCAATGAGATCAGGATGAACAAGGGGTAAGTTAATAACTGGTTCAAGGTTATAAATGTGAATGATAGTATCACTGGTGACTGAAGAGTTAGAGTCTGTCAAGTATCCTTCTAAGCTACCCAAATTGGGATTTGTCCTAACAAGCAAAGAATCATCCACTAAGGCAACATGTGGGTTAAAATCCTCTAATCCTACACGTGACTCGTTGGCTACCTCGGGTTGAGAACTATAAGTGTGAATAACATCAATATCTCTATCAATTGTGAAAGACTCTAAGAAGGAGTCCCATTCATACTCATATGAACTTGTGTCTGAACTGCAATTAGGATGCTTACACCATGAAGGTTTTGGGTATTTTGATGTGGAAGGTTTCATTTCATCAAAGGTAACACCTTCCCTTTCCATTAAATGAGCAAGATTCTTATGTTGGCGCTCTCTATGAGGATCTTCAATGTCTGATTCATTTTGTTCTAAAGTTGCAACTAACGCATGAGTGACCAGAATATTGGAATCTCGCCAAAGGAGATTAGTGGAAGGGACCCAATATTCACACATGTCTTGTTGGTTTTTTAAATTAGGAACATATTCTGGTTCATTATCGCTATCAAAGATAGGATTAGTGTGCTTGTTATAATTCTCAAATCCTAGGCCAACCGGCTTCTTAGACTTGCGTCCAAAAAGAGCATGATCAAGGGGTTTGGCTCTAGCATCTAATCTGTGACTAAGAGGGCCATGTCTAGGATAGCTCATCTTTTTGAGGAAAGCATACCCTCTTCCATAAGATTTAGGAGAGGGAGAGAAGTTCTCATTGTGCATATATTTTTCTTATCTATAGATCCAGTCTCTAACAAATGTCTCTTCTTTCTCATCTTGGATAGGCACTAATGACTCTACAAACATGCCAAATAATGTCATAGCTGAAGAAGAAGGTTTCTTTTCTTTTGAAGGCTTGCCATAAGACCTAGGTGAAACTGGTAGTGTTGTGAGGGAGTTGAGTTGATATCCCCCCATGCCAAGGTTTATTGGCTTAAGCTTATCTTTTCATATAGCTAAGGTGGCATCAAAATCTTCTGCTTCTCTATTAAGGGGAACATGAGTTCCTGCTGAAATTTAGTTAACAGATAAAGTGTTATCCCCAGGTATAGAAATCTCTATTCTATTGTAGGGGAACTTAACACATTGATGGTAGGTAGATGTCACTGCTTTCATATCATGAATCCATGGTCTACCAAGAAAATATTATACACAAGGGGTCAAACATCAACTACTTGGAATAAGATATCCTTTTCAAATGGGCCAATCCTAACAAGAAGGACGGCCAACCCCTTGGAACTTCTTTCTGCCTCATTATAGGCTTTGATAGTAATCCTTTTTCTAGTATCTATGACTTTCTCAGAATAACCCAATTCTTTCAAAAGGTTGAAGGAACAAATATTAAGCCCAGCACCCCCATCTATTAACACGTGCCTAACACAGGTTCTATGGATCATGACCTCATTATGAAGGGAAAGATTATGTGGGTGGCTCAAAGCTTTATCATCATCCTCTGAAAAGGTAAGGTAATGAGGGCTAGAAATATGGTTAACCATGTTTTGTAATTGATGAACATCTAAGTTTTTGGGGATGTTTTTCATGCGCAAAGCATCCTCAAGGACTTTCTTGTGTCTAGGAGACAACTCTAAGAGCTCAAAGATTGAAATGTGAGTTGGGGTTCTTTGTAACTGATCAAAAAGGCTATAACTTGACTTAGGATTGACTGTTGATCTCAAGGTGACATTCTTGGATGCCACTTGCTTTGGTTTACTTGATTGACTGGAATTGGTTCCTCTAATGACAATGAGACCTTGACTTCTTGTTACAGTATTAAGAGTTTGGGACAACCCTCTAGAGTTGGGACCCCTTAGCACCACAATGGGCTCTTCATCAAAGACAAGAGGAGAGTCCACATCTAGATCATAACCATAGGGTTCTCTACCCCTCATCATATTGATATTTTATTCTACAAATTCAAGCATGTTGATAGTACTCTTTGCATCTGTGTAAGTGTAGTTGATCTCAGCTTTGCCATTCTTAACTTTAGAGGTTTCCCCCCTCATATTTGTGCAATGGTTCCTTGAATGCCTTATGATCAGCATTGGTGTTCAATCCATCTACCTTAAGCTTTCCATTCTCAATGAGATCTTGAATAATATGCTTGAGTTTATAGCAATTTTAAATATTATGTCCAATACCATTATGAAATATACAAAAGGCCTTCTCATCCCACCAATGTAGCTTAACATCAGGTATATGAAATTTCACAAGATATTGAGGATGTGCAAGATTGTTGGCAATGAGCATCTTCAAAATATCCTCATATGAATCACCATGTTTTGCAAATTGACGTCTTTCTCTCTTGGGCTTATCTTGGTATCTTGGCTTATTCTCCTATTGATTAGATGCATTGAGTTTCATGGCTTGCACAACACTAGACAAGTGGAGAACATTTTGATCCTTGTGTTGGGAGGAGTCCACAACTCCATCATTAACCACTTGTTTATTCTTATTCTAGTGTGAGTTCCTTCCGTTATCCTTGTTAGGGTTGTTATTGTTTTTACAATTGTTATTGTTATTTCCATGTTTGGTCAAGATACCTTGTTCTTTTAAAACATCCTCAATCCTATATGCGGTTTCAACCATGGTGTCAAAGGAATCAAAAAACATTTTTCTAACTTCATACCACATTTCAGGAACCAAGTTGCTAACAAGGATATCAATCTTTTCATTTTCAAGAATAGTCCTAGAGTATCGAGAGCACTGTCGTCTCCACCTTTGCAAGAAAGTAACAAAGGATTCCCCTTGATTTTGGTTTAAATTGCATAAATCCAACATAGTGATTTCTCTTGAAAGGTTGTATGCAAAATGTTGAACAAATCTATGAATAAGCTCTTTAAAATTCTTGACGGGGGGAGTTATATTGGTGAACCATTCCACTGCTTGACCTTTTAGACTCCTTGGGAATAATCTCATAAGATACGAGTCATCTTGGGGGACTCAAAGCTTGTGGTATAAAACTAGTGCACATGATCATGTGGATCTCCATTGCCATCATATTTGTCATATTCAGGAATTTCAACCTTTCTAGGGAACTCTTTCATCTCAACACTCTTGTCGAAAGGATTAGGACAAATCAAGTCTAGTGAGAATGAATTCTTAGGTGCCAACACCTTTTCCATCATGCTCTTAAGTTCTTTGATCACCTCCTCTTGATATGGCCCTTGCTTCTTAATATTTTTGTGCACATCAAAGTTTTAAGGGACTCTAGCACCCTTGTTTATAAAACTCTCTAGGAACTTATCTTTGTTTTGCTCTAAATATTTCTCCACATATTGTTGGAAAATTGGTTCTTGTTGTATTTTCATGAAGTCTTGGGAGCTGGAGTCAAAATTTGAGCTACTACCCCCATACTGTGAACCATGATGAGCATGTTGTGAAGGCCGCCTTGAGTTCCTAGGAGGTGTTCATCTCCTATAATGATCATTTCTAGAATCTCTTCTTCCTCTAGGGTTAGGAGATTGTGAAGGCGATCTTGAATGTCTCTCACTTCATGGAGTCTTAGGAGAAGTGGATGGAGAAGAGATGTTTCCACCACTAACACGCATGTTGTTAAATTGATCATTGAGTCATTGAGTCAAGAGCCTATCTTGTTGCTCTTGAAAGGCTTTCTTTTCCATTTCTACCAAATTCTATCTCTCCAACTCTAGGAGTCTAAATTGTTCTTCCTTTGCATCTTGTTCATCTAGGAAGGCTTTCTTTTCATGCTCAATCTTCTTAAGTCTTTCAGTCATGTATCCTAAATATTTCTTGAGCATCGAGCTTGGTCTTGAATTTCTAAACAAGTTATTGGTATAGGTTGCATTAACATGAGTGTCATAAAGCTCATCCCCTTGGTTCTCATGTTGTGATAACTCATCCTCGTAAGCTTGTCTTTTACCTCTCTCTCTCAGCCCTTTTGTGTGCATCTAGATATCTTGTTGAGATAAGGGGTGAGACCGGTCAACTATTATGAGAGGGATCACCAAACAAAATAGCATCTCTATGCTTCACAAATATTTCATCAAGACATTTATCCTTGTCCTCCATTTCTCTCTGAGTCATTGTGTAACTCATATCCATAGAAGAGTGAGAAGATGTTAAGGGGGTACCCAACTCACTAAGGTGAATCTTGGAATCAAACCAAGTTTCTGAATTGTTTCTAGGTGATTGATCAAATATGTGCTCTTTTCCCTTACATTTTTGGTGAACTTTTACTAAGGGTAATTGGTTGAAGACCACTTGAGGTCATTTTCCTTGATTTACTTGATATCTTGTTGTAACTGGCATGAAAGAAAAGGTACTAGCTAATAGGATGACCCTAAGAGATGTTGGTATCAAACTAGGATAGTAAAGGCATTAGCTTGTCCAAAAAGAGAGGTGATAAGATAGAATTTGCAAGAGGCGTAAGCCAACACTGCCACAGAGGTGCCCACATTTTGGATAAGTACCCTAGCACATATGGATCAAGAGGATGATCTTACCAAAGTTATATTGATTGAAATTGAATATATGAAATTGTATGGACAAGAGATTACCAAAACTCTCCAAGTGTGTTATAAAAGAATCCAAAGGTTTATCTTCTCAATAAGGACAGTGTCTAACTCATCAACTAAAGCAAGGTCACTTGTGAAATCAAAGATTGCTAACTCAAGAGGTCAAAACGCAAGAAGCCAAAGATAAAAAAGCTTCTAACAACGGGGTAAGCTGCCTAATCTAACCCAAATCAACCAAGAAAACTACAAAATGACAGGACAGCAGGCAAAGCAAGTTGATAATGACAGCAAATAGCTCACTAGTTTAGCAACAGAGGATAGACTCGCGTGGCAAAATTTTTTTTAGCGCGAGGGTTCTCATAGGACCATGCAAACCTTTGAAGTCTGGCACGAGGAAATAATAGACTAGTGTGATAGAATGATAGAAAATTTGGTAGCAACAAGCAGGATATCACGCGATGATTCTCACAATGCCGCACAAGGAAACATGGTGAGCCACGCAAGGAAACAATTTTCTCACACAAGGGTTATGACAGTAAGGAACCAAAACTCAGTTTTGTTCATTTTCAAATAACCAACTAGATGTATTAACAGATTTTTCTCATGAATCAGAAACGCAAGGAAGCAATCAGGGAATTCAAGAAAATGTCTTCAAATAATGAACAAGGGACAAAGAAACCTTGTGCATGAACAAGAATAGTGTCATAGTATTTCTACTCCCTAAAAATTCTACTTGTGTATGTTCTCAAAATGTTTTACAATCACGTACATAGTCCTAGAGAATAAAAATTTGGTTGCATTATGGTTCTTAGTAATGGTTTGACTCTACAACTTTTGCAATCTCAAGTGGGTGAAATCCAATCCCAGTGCACCAAGGTTTTGACACAGTCCGAGAATTTAATCAATCAAGAGCTGCTGAGGAGATCTGACAACCCAACAAGAAACCACACCCGTGGAGATTTCTTCCATAAGGATATTTACATAGAGGATATTGCTACCATGGTAGAAATGGCTATTACCACTTGAGGATCCATTCACATGGTTTACCCAATAAAGGGAATGTCCACTGCGGTTAACCCTCTCTAACAAGGAAGAATCACAATATGGACCACATGGGGACTTGGTTTGGATTCAAGGGTTCCAAGTTTCTGATTCTCCCAAAAGGGAAAAGAGCATAATCCTCTAGCCTCTTCACCTCACCCAAACATAGCAAGCAAGATTAATTGACCCACTAATTTGAAATCACCTCACCCAAGGTTCATATATCAACAACAATGACCACCAGTCTCAAGAGAGAGAGTACCAATCAAAGTTGAAGACTAAACCAAGTTTGAAGTAATAACAAATCCTTCCCTACCTACAAGGGGATCCATCATCAAGAAGAGCTTCACATGTAAGACAAGCGAATGAAGCCCACTCTCTCAAGTTCACCACAAATAGTGTTCATAGGGCCTAATTACTATGTGAAACATATATGCAAGAAAGCAAATCTAGATTCAAATTTTATAGCACCAATTGGAAATGTGATCTATGAAAGCAAGAAAAACTCAAGATAAACACATGAGAGGTTCATTCTTATTTCCAATATCCAAATGTTATAGAGATGCAACAAAATACCTCAAGTCCAATGCAATGTGAACATTTTTTTGTTTATCCATGCAAGTCCAAATCAGTAACAGCAACAACCAATCAGAAACCACAAGAAACAGTAAACATTAGTGGTTAGAGATCAAAGATATAAAATATAGCAATAAAAATTAGATCTCTGGCGTGAAATCTCACGCGAAGATTCTTATAGTGCTGCACAAATATTCATAGAGTGCCACGCAAAGATTCACAGAATCTCATGCAAAGAAACACATAGACAACAAAAAAAGTATGCAGAAAATAGTAAATAATGTCAGATCACTGCCTAGTGTCAGATGTTGCACAAAAATCCACAAAGAGCCATGTGAAAAAACTCCATGTATTGCACAAAATTTTGCACAGACAGGCAAAAGCTCGCACTGTTTAAAGCAAAACGTTGTGCAAATTTTTGTCACAGAGCCGTACGGACAGAAAAATCAGATTTTACAAGAAAAATGAAAGATGAGGCTAGATCTGCCTCACGATGGGCGCCAAAAATGTGTGCTAAAAATGTGACACACTTCTATGAATCATTATATCCAAGATTTCTCAAGAATGAGGTCTCAAATGGTGACTCATAGCTCTCTATTCATGGAGTGCAAGGGTTTGTAATGGAGGCCCTCAGATTGACCTAGTTTGTGCCCATGCAAGTACACCATAAAATGAGAGATTCAAAGACGAAAAAAAAGAATGATACTCTCCATGATCATCAAGTATGTATGCAAATGAAAATGGAAGCTATTCTATATGATAACAATGCAAGAAAGGAAATTAATCTATATGATAACAATGCATGATTATTCTATGAAAGGAAATACAAATGCAAGATTAATCTATGAAAGGAAACATGAATATAATCTAATATGCAAGTGCAAATTTTATCTGAATGGATTTCCATGGGGCATGAAAGAAGAAGACAAGAAGAGAGAAGTTACAATATTCAAGCTCAAGTGCTCAAAATCTCCTCCAAAATTGCTCTCCAAACTTGCAGCATAACAATAGCCTAAAATCTTCTTTATCAAATGAGAAGGAGAGGTTTCCTTATAAAGAGAAATGGATGGTAGAGATTAAGAGGCAAAATCAAAGGCTAATATTAAGAGGCCAAAAGCCCACCACTTAGGAAGATGTGTGAAGAAAAGGAACTTTATTTATTTTTATTTAATTTATTTCATTTTTCAACAAAGAGGGATTTAAGTGGGGGTTTTATTTAATTAAAAGAGGGATTTTCTTTTAATTAAATAAGATTATTTAATTTAATTAAAAGAGATATTTTAATTAAATGAGATAATATCATTTAATTAAGAGAGATTTTAATTAAATAAGATAAGATTATTTAATTAAAAAGAAATTTTAATTAAATAAAATTATTTTATTTAATAAAAAGGAATTGTTTTCCTTTAATTAAATAAGATAATTGATGAAATGATCAAACCTTAGGAACAATTGAATTAATTACAATTTGATCAAGGAAATTGATTTGAATTGAAAATGTTGCAAAGCATTGATTCAGGAATTTGACAAATTGATAAATTGATAAATGGGGCCCCATAGTCCAGGCGACCATTTTAGGGTGCATACACATTGTGAAGAACCTCTTGTATTTGCACCTCCATTAATATAGAACACACCCCACCAAGGCATAATTTTGAGAGTTCTTCACAGATTTTTGTGAGGACAAGGTTTGAAAAAAACAAAAATAAGGGGAAGGAGAAGGAGGTCAAACCAAATGAGGAAAGGGTACAAAAATAAGATACTCTAAAGATCTCTTCTGGTTCTAAAAGAAAAAAGGACTATTACAAAATACCATCCTATAGCCACTGCAAATATAAAGAAACCTCCAAGAAAAAATTGTAAAGTAAAGTCCTCTGAGGTTAGTAAGGAAACACCTACCAGAGAAGCGATAGGTTGAAAGAGAAACCTCAAAAGAGAACCCAAACATAAAAGGTAGTTCTTCTATTAATGTTAAATCCTCTAAGTCTATGTAAGACAGTGATGATTTAAATACCTATCAAGGAGAGTATGACATACCAGAAGAGCCAATAGGGGAAGATTTTCCAGAGGAAGAGCCAAATGTTTTTATGGAAGAGGATCATATATAGAAAGACCAAGATTTGGAGGGGCCTACTAATATGGCTATTGTAGCACAATAGATGGCTAAGACTACCATAGTATTGTGGATAGGGGTTTTGATAAACATACCCATGGAGGACCCACAAGAAGAGGAGGAAGAACTAGATACTCCTCTTGACATTTCTAATCCACTTGGTGTAGGCTTAAGCCTGTATAAAGAAATGGTATTAAAAAAAATTAAGTGGGATTTAGAGAAAGATAACCTACAGAGGGTAATTGATAATCAAAGGATTATAATTTAGAATAAATATGATGAGATCACTAAGATGAAGGATAGGATTACTACAATCACAACAATGATTCCTCAGCTTATACAATGCAGATCACCACCCAGAGTTTATACCCTCTACTTAAAAGAATGATATTTGAATTTTAGGTTGATGAGGGTTGTTAGAGGATTAAATCGTTCTCTAGAAACAACTAAATAATTCTATGAAGTATAAAATTCCTCTCCTACAACCATAAATAAATTTCTATGTGAGTTATATTTGCATAATTTTTCTATTCCTCATAATACTACTTGGAATCCACTTGCATATATTTGAGATATCCAAATATGAGCTTTCATGTCTTGGATTCAAAATGAGATCAGTAGGGAAATTTAGGTTGGACCACATAGACAATAGGAAATAGATTCTCCCATACAATTAAGGGATGAATGCAAAGAAGCTAGGTCACTGTATTATGATTGGTTGTGGTTATTTACAAAATATTCTCACAGGGAAAGAATTTATTCCTTAAGAGAAGATGTATTCATGGAGTATGAGAAGATGGATAGACATGAAGAAATATTAGTCCTTGGGCCCATTATTCAGTGATGGAACAAAATTTCTGAGGTTCTCTAGCGCACTGAGCCTCATTCACCACAAAACTACCTAGTAGCAACCCAAAGAGCATCGAGGTATATACAACTGTCACACAAAGCAAGAAAATTGGCTTCCACTAACATCCCAGCCCCCACTTCTGCTTCAACCTCTTCTCATCATGACAGATGATGAAAATGCATATGATATGGAGTATAAAATGGTCCAGATGGGAAAAGTTGGATAAAAACAAAGGATACTAGTGGAATTTGGCCAAAGGCAAAGCATGATAGGGATCAACTAGTGACTTTAGAATGATCCTTGGGCAAAGCATGATAGGGATCAACTAGTGACTTTAGAATGAATGCAAGGATCAAGAATTTGTCCATTGCTGGAGGACTAATAAGAAGTTAGGCTTTTCCCCCAAATGATGGGATGAAATAACAACCTATTTTGTTCTAGTTTCTCTTGTTTTTATTGGAAATGTTATAGGGTTTATGGGTGTTTAAAGACTTTGGTTTGAATAGTTTTATGTCTTTTAAAACAATATTTGATGAACATATGACATGTGGACTAACATTTTTTTGGGATGAAATACTTTATGTTTTAAATCATGGTTATCTTTATATTATTCCTTTTTCAATAATTGAAGCATAGTAGGTTTCCTATAGCCAAGTAGTCTATTTTTCCTATAGCCATGTGATATATCCATATTAATAAAATATGAAGTTTAATAAATGAATTTAATGTGGAATGGATGTATCTCCATGTTGTTGTGCTCCTAACCTTTCACTACAGGAATAGATGAGCAAGGAAGAATGGTCAAGCTAACACTTAATGTGTTTCACTAGTTCTTGGGCCAAGTCATTCATTCAAGAGAAACAAAGAAGACAACATTGAAGACTCATTGATGACTTAATTTATTCATCCACTTTTTAGTCAGAGCATTCAATGATATTTTAATGTGGTAAAATCTAGGGATTAGTTATCCTATATTCTCTCCCATGGATAAGAAGAAGACTTTTTCTTTCTTGTTGAGATAATTTCTCCTTTCTTCTTTCAATGTAATAACTACACCCAGCTATTTTGTTGGAGGTGATCATATAGCTAGTTAGTTGGTTAGTTGTGAATTCATAGTTTAAATTAAATTTTGAATCCTCTTCGAAGGTTATCTAGGAGATCAGATAGTAGTAGATTAATAGTGATGTAACTATTTTTAGCAATATAGTTTTTGCAGTTTCCACTACTATGTATAATCAGTTTTTGTTACATGAATAAAACAATGGTTATTATGAATTTATCATGTGTTGAATAAATTGGATCCACTCACCCAAGGGAGACCACTTGGTGAGTGATCCTTTTTTTTTATTTTTTTGTTTATTTCCATTTGTTATAGTTGTTTAGTCACTTTTCTATTCCTGCAGCCAAAATAGGAAGAGTAGTTTCGTACCTGATAGACCTAAACTTGGTTTCTGTAATATTTTTTCAATGTTATTAATTCTTAATTAGTTGGTAACCAAGTAGGTTTACTTTCAAGCATCTATTTTCCTTTATTACTTCTTTTTCTAGTAGTAGCTAGCATAGCATCAATGGAGACTTAGTGCATATATTGTGTAGAACCATTTCAAGTTCACGATCCTGGGTTGACATATTAAATGAACCTTACCATAGGAAAGATAGCTTCTCAATTAAGATGACCAATCTATGAGTAGAGGATTTGAACTGAGTTATTCATCCATTTGGAAAGGCCTACATTTTAACCATTTAAGAACAAGTTTCCTTACCCATTCCTCCACTTGAATCGATCATATAAAATACCACCACCTCCACTCCCTTACCACCAAATATACTTAACAAAGTAACTATTAATTGTATTTCATAATATTTAGGGTATCATGAATATTTATCCCAAGGAGCCAAACTATGATAGGTCTATCATAGAAATATATCTTCAGAGTATCCTATTCCCTTTCCAAAGTTAGATAATCATGATAGGACTTAATGGATTAGGTACTAATTTAAGAAGAAGAGACTCATGAAGAAGAAGAAGAAATAAATAAAAGAGAATTAATGTTTGAAAAAGTATTCAATGATATTCCTCTTAGACTAGAAGACTATCAAGATGTCAAGGAAGACCATCAAATAAATTTAAAAAAATACATGAAGAAATGTTTTCCAATCCTAGGGAGAATGTGCAAAATATAGAGAATTGACCACAAGTGTACTGCCACTCCAACCCCATCATTACAAGGAGGTAATAGAACCTTGAACCTTGGATTGCAAGCATAATGAAGTAAGTATACATGTTGTTAAATACTAATTAATATAACTAAAAAAATATATTGTATTAAAAGAGATACTATGATGTTAGATTATGTTGTATTTTACTATTGGGATCAATATATGCATGATGGTGCTGATGATAATATTTGAGATGTTAAATTAAGATTGTTGGATTAATATGTTAGGACGATTATGAGTGATTCCTAGACAATGTGCCTTATATGTTGTTAGATATTATTATGGATACTTCACTGATATATGTTCATGTTGTCATAGATGATTAAATGTTGCAAAATGATATTTTTAAATTCTTTAAATGTAAATGATATGTTTAGTTTAAATGAGATATTTTCTTATGTCATTGTGCCTGATGTGTTTAAATGATGTGGAACAGAGTCATATTTACTTTCTTTTTGAGGTCCACATGATGTCCCATTCCCCTCCATTACATTTTATTGTTTGTCTTATGTATGTGATTCAACTATTATAATAATGTGGACATGTACCAGACATCATTCCGCATGATTATAGGATTTGAGTGTGTCTATATCCCCCATAGTAGGCACAAGAGATAGTAGCTTTGGCCTTTCATACTGAGCCAATGTTGTCCTTGTATGGATGATGTATCTATGTTATTTTATTATCCTCTGGTAAGTGTTGGTAAATTCAGAATTCATGATGCATTTTGTAATATACTAGTGATGTTTTTGTATAGTACATTTTCCACAGATATTGTGAAAGGTTTCAATTTAATTATTGTTTTGGGGATTTTATTATTTAATTTTTAATTTTTGGCTAATTAACGCCAACTAGATTCCAAATGCCTAGGATCAATTTATTTTATTACGAAAACTAAGTTAGATTATTGAATTATTGTAATAAAAAATTTTAATAAGTCACTTTTGGAAAAGTGCTTATTATGTGGAAAAGTGAGTTTTTACACTCAATTCTCATATTGTGTTTTGGGAAAATTGGATTTTTTCTCGAAATCCTCTTCAAGAAAAATTGATCTTTGCTTGTTGTGGGAGATTCGTGCATCAGATCTTCACATGGAGTGGCTCATTGGATTCATTTCATGACTCTCCAACTTCTTGTGGAACCATTTGTCTTTTTGTGGAACCTTCATCTTTTTCCTCCTTTTCTTGGTTTTTACCAACTGTGAGAGGTAGGGTTTTTTTTTATCTCTCAATTTACTCCATATTTTTGCTTAAAATTGGATTCTTTAGAACCATGGGCTAAGAATTAGCATTCCCCCAAACTTGTGTTTATTTTCATCACCCGGTTGGACAGATTTGAGCAATTATGTAATTTTTCATTTGGATTTTGAAGTTTGTATATCGTTATGCTGCCGAATTTTGCCTACATGTACAAAAATTGAATTTTATTGAAGTTTTGAGTTGTTGGGGGTAAAATACAAAATGAGTTTTAATTTCATAAGATTTTGTGATATTTGAATTTTGGGTGTTTTTATGTTTTCCTAGTTTTGTGTGTCACCTAAACTATATCTAAAACTTTTATCGGCATGAACGAGGGATTTTAATTGGTAGTCCTCTAGGTCTATGTTGTGATTGAAAAATAAGAATGTATATAGGACATTCTGGTTATCTTTTACTACAATTTGAATATGCCTTGCTCATTTAAAAATTTTGATTTTAGAACCTTTGCCAGATTTTGCCAGATTTTCATATTTTTATGCTTTTGAGCTCGTCACTTAATTTTGGGATGTGAGATAGATCTTGGAATACTTAGTGTAACATCTAAAATAGAGGTCATTAATGTGTAACATATGAAATGGATGTCACATTTGAAAATGTAGATGTTTGTGTGATGTGTGGGGAAGATAAGATGTTCCTTTCAACCTCAAATGCACAAATGAAAGATCCAAATTGATCAACCCAAAAAAAGGATCAATGCACAAATGAATCAATCATTTGGAAATGAGAGCAAAGAGGAAAGATCTTAAATTCGTATTTTAGAAAGGAATGTATATGACAGTTCTAGGAATTGAAATGGATGAGATGAAGTACCAACCTTAAAATAGTGCAAATCAAAGATTGTTGTTTTCTGAGATCTGTAAACTATTTCTGGAGATGTTGACAGTTGATACCAAACTAGAACACAGAGATGGACAAAACCCAGAAATATTTTTCCATTCTGATGTCATCTTATGAAAAAGGTTGACCCTGTACCACTTTTTCCAACTTGATCTACTCAACTCCAAAAGTGTCCCTGTTCGCACAGTCTGAAAGAAAACCGAAAAGGGTATCCAAATCTAGCTTCAGATCTACAGTCCCAAACCTATACCTACAAGAAAAAAAAATTTGTTGGGGGAAAGGGGTTTTCCTTGGTCAAACCCCAGTTTTGGAATTAACCTTAATATATGTAATTGAAGATTGCATAAAGAATAACAAAGAAAAACTCAAATTCACCTTGCTTGTAATGTCCTT
>MU225864.1:1297877-1326705 GCA_018584345.1 Thuja plicata
ACCAAGTCTTGAATGGGTTCTTGAATTTGGAAGAGGCTTGGAAGAAGGTGGATGGAGAGATCACCAAAAGGGCACTATGTAGCTTGAATCCTTCAATGGCCTCCAATGGATCTCCTTCATTAAAATGAGTGTTTGAATTCTTGAGAATGGATGGATGCTTTCTTGAAATCTTTCTCCTTAGCTTGCTTTAATTGCACTTGAAAATCCTTCTCAATTGCGTAATGATGCTTAGATAAATTACATGAAACTAGGGCACAATCTTCTAAGGAGGCCTACGTAGGATAATTAAATCACAATTTAAGCCTTTAACCCTAGGAAAGGACCTATATTAAATATAATTTAGGAATCGATGCTTCAGAACCCGAAACAGCCAACCCGGAAGCGGGAAACAACTTTTGCAAAGACCGACATCTAGAAACTGAAAGTTCCTAGGATTTGGACCCTAGGACAGGGTCGAGGTCGACCCTATCCTAGGTCAGGGCTGAGGTCGACCCTATCCTAGGTCAGAGTCGAGGTCGACCCTGTCCTAGGAGGTCAACCGTGTCTCTAAATCCCATAAACTTAGGTTTGTATCCCAGAATGCAGAAACCAGGTCAGAAAATGGTGGACAGAAAGGCAGAACAGGGGGGAAGCCATGTCAAGATTAGGAACCCAGTCAAGGCACTTTTCATGACCCAAAACTACTTACTCAGAAGGCTAAACAAGTCTAAAATGGAAGTGCTTCCATTTTCTGCCTATACACTTAGGGATGTTGGTATCCCATGCATATATGTCAGACCATCTTGGTATTTGTTCTCTTGGTAATGAGAGCAATAGAGTGTGCTTGTGCATAACCTTCTTGCCTTGTGTTTTTGTGCCTTTGTATACTTTCTTTGGTTTTTCTTTGGTCTTGTTGTTGTTTGTATTTTAGATGGAAACCTTTAGCGTAGTTGAGATATGCTCCTATGCCAGGGTTTGAGTGACTCATACCCATGGTTTGAGACCAATTGAGTTTACCATGTTTCTTAATGGTTTTTCATGACTTTGAGTCTTCCTTTTCTTTATGTCTTGTTGCATTGATTTGTTTGTGCCTCATTATTGTAATGAGATGAACTTGGTTTGTGTTAGAGTAGTGGAGTGGGGTGGCTCTCCAAGGTGGGCTAGAACACAAAGGGGTCCGAGGGTATTCCTTGGTAGATTTCTTAACAAGTGATAACTAATTAAATAATTGAGATTAAAAAATAATGAAAATTATTAATGCGACAACCTTGTCATTGTTTGAGGACGTTGATATGGTATTTATTTTCCTTTCTATTTGTGGATGTTGATATGGCTTAGTAGAGATTCCTTGATGAGAGAAGGATTTCTCAAAGTTGCATGGGCCACCACATGCCATGTAATGATACTTCCACTCCTAAGTCTCTACACCAAACCATTGTAGTACTGAGTAGTGACCTTGGTGTAATGTGAATGTTGCATTGATCCTTTAGTTGGAGGCTTGTCTACATGTTTAGTGATATCCATGTGTTATTTATTATCTACATTTGTATACATTGATTGGCATCTATGTATCCATATTTGGTGTGTGTGATTCACATGTGTTTGTGGTTGGTTTACTATCTCAAGAAGCATGATAGGTTTGGCCTGTGGGTTCCACATGGTAGGGTGGAATTTCATTGCTATACAACTACTGGGGACTAGTGTACATGGATAGACTTCCTCTAGCAGTAAGATTTGGGGCTTGAGATCTCATTCCACCATTTGGTATCCTATTATGCTCATGTATGCTATTTGGTGTTCTTACATGTTTCCTAGACATTATCTTTCTCCTTTTTATATTATTTTGCAATCGAGTGACTTGTTTGTGCTCAAATCAATAGATTGGATTTCCTATGCACTTGCCAATCCAATGTTGGAAACCCAAGTGATTTGGCCAACTAACAAGGTTTCAACCAAGACAAGGCTGAACCTTCTACAATTCTGGTTTTGTAGAACCAAGGCTAGTAGGCCTATACCTTAGATTTATCCGTCAAATCTCAAGGCTTTTATAGCAGATAAAGTGTACTTCAAACTTCTTTCTCTCACAATATGGAAAAGTACTTGAAAGAAATATTTACTGAAAGAAATGTGTCGCAAAATGCTTTAATATGTTAAGTGAATGTTTTTGAATATAAATGTGAATTGAAAAGTGCATATGAATATAATATCACAAAACTATGCACAATGAACTAAATAATCATTATCCAACATGTATATAGACCAGTGCCTTATTTTCTCATGGGCAATAGAGTCAAAATCATCCCAACCCTATGTACAACCTTAAAGACAGTTTATAAGAGACATATCACTTCAAAGGTGTTATGAAAAGAGCATATAACAAGATAATTCACAGTTATCTCAATTGATAACTGATTTTCAAATGAAAAACCAATTGATTATGGCCACAATCAATTGAATTTAACCATACAAGATGAAAATACCAATTGATAATAGAAACTATGAATTTAATCATGAATATTCTACACCAAACTATCACTTTGAATAAAATATATAGATTTTATCTAAGGGACTAATTGAAAATGAATCTATTCCCACATATGAGAGAAAAAGGGGGCTTATCTTTATTGATATTAGAAAATGATACAAGTAGGTTCATGTTATAGTTGTTGATAAAAAATATCCAATCTAACTATAGTAACCATAATAATGTTCTCCCTATATTGATCTTGGTATCCTTATTTATATCAAGTCCAAAGGATGCGAACAAGTTCAAATCAATACGTCTGTTCGTAACTAATACCTAATCTTAGGATCAAAAACTAAACAATTATAATTACATCTCAAGAATGATTAGTCATCCTTTTCTGAAACTAAATTATTGACCTAAAGAGATAAGAATAATAGTCACTAACAAATCACTCATGATTTGTTAGAGTCAATTAAGAATAATAAATATGTGTTAAAATATTATGGTTCTTTGACTATACTTTCTGTATAGTCAGAAAATGGAATCACTTCCATTGTAGACATGTTTATCCTTCCAAGTAAGTGGTTTGGGGTCATGGAAATCACCTTGAATGGGTTCATGATCTTGACATGGCTTCCCCCCTGTTCTGTCCCTCTTTCCACTCCTGTTTAGCTTGATTTCTACATTCTGGACTGCAAATTGGTGATTCTGGGCTTCAGGGTTAGGGTTGACCTTTTAGGTCTATGTTGACCTCAACCCTGACCTAGGTCAAGGTCAACCTTGACCCTGACCCAGGGTTCAAATCCTGGGGTCTCATAGATTTTGGAGGTCGACCTTTACAAAAAAGTATTTCCTACTTCTGAGTTAGCTATTTTAGGTTCTGAAGCGTTGATTCCTAAATTATATTTAATATAGGTCCTCTCCTAGGGGTAAAGGCTTTAATGTGAATTTAATCCTCCTATGTAGGCCTCCTTAGAAGATTGTTCCCTAATTTCATATAAAAGGGAAGCTTTCTCTCTCATTTTCTCTAAGTCTTCTAATAAAGCATCAAGCATCCCTAATTGAGATCAAGCATTATCAAGTGAAGTTCAAGCAAGCTAAGGAGAAAGATTTCAAGAAATCCTTCATCCATTCAAGTATCCATTTCATGAAGGAGATACATTGGAGGCCATTGAAGGAGTGAAGCTACCAAGTTCCCTTTTGGTGATCTCTCCATCCACCTTCTTCCAAGCCTATTCCAAATCCAAGAACCCATTCAAGACTTGGTGTTGGAGATATAAAAGGAAGAGATGGAAGACATCATACCTTTCTACATTCTAAATTTGAAGCATACTTGTGGATTCAAGGATTTGAATCCGCCACAAGGACTTTCACAAGCAAGGTGAATTTATGCATTTACTTTGTTTACTTTTGCAATTTCAATTACATATATTTGAGGTTAATTCCAAAATTGGGGTTTGACTAAGGAAAACCCCTCCCCCCCAACAAAAAAATCTCTTTTTCTTGCAGGTACAGGTTCAGGACTGCAGATTTGGACTCAGATCTGGATACCCTTTTCAACAAACTTTTAGGATCCGCGAACAGATTTTCTGTCGGACCTGTGTAGGTCAAGGTTGACATTATTGGGTCAGGGTTGACCTCATCCCTGACCTAGGTCAGGGTCTACATTATTGGGTCAGTTTTGAAATTTTTTGGTTAAGGTCAACCTTTTTTCATAAGACAACATTGGAACGGAAAACAATTTCTAGGTTTTGTTTGTCTCTGCGTTTCCTTTCCGGATCATACTTCAGTTTTTCCATAAACAGTCTACAGACCCCAGAAAATAGCATTCTTTGACCTATACTATTTTAATATTGGTACTTCATCTCATCCATTTCAATTCCTAAGAACTATCATATACATTCCTTTCTAATATAGAAATTTAAGACTTTCCTCTTTGCTCTCATTTCCGAATGGATGATTCATTTGTGCATTGATCCTTCTTTTGGGTTAATCAATTTGGATCCTTCATTTGTGCATTTGAGGTTAAAAGGAACATGTTATCTTCCCCACACATCACACAAACATCTACATTTTCAAATGTGACATCTTTTCTTATGTTACACTTGGTGGCCTCTTTTTTATATGTTACACTTTCATCCATATATTTATTCTTTTGAAAATAGATATCCTCTCTGGCATGTTGAATATCTTCATGACGTTGATCAAAGAAGTTGATATTGTTAATCACTCTCTAATATTCTTTTATCTTTTACATAATATCAATGGATGTCCGCATGTATTTCTTTCTAGTATTTTACCCCGGTCGCATTGTTCTGTCAGTATATTAGTCCATGTTTTGCCACCTTCAAAAACCATGCATGTCAATGACATATCAAAGAATACATAAAAGCCCTAAGAGATATAAAATATAATTAAGAGAAATAAAACATTAAAGATAACTCCCTATCGATATAGTCGTGCAGACTTAGTGCTTCTTCGTCCATTGAAGAAACATGGCATCATCGCGTAATGCCTTGGTGAATAAAAATTGTGCATCTCTGCTTTGAAGCATTATGCACACCATTGATTTCTTTTGAACTTTATCAATCATTACATCATTCCTTTTTTGCTCATCTTGGCCCACCATGGACATGTGTCTTCAAGGTGTGATGCCTTAATGGATAGATTTTGAGCATCTTTTCTTCAAGGCTTTACACCTGCCACTCGAGAAAATGGGACTTACTCAATCTTTACCTCAGTATTTGACCTTAGCCCCAACTCAGCTTTAACCCTGGGTATCTAAATTCCTTAATGTCTCCAAGTGGAAAAATCATTTACTTAACTTTGAGTTTGTTGTGAGACTTCACAAGAACCACAAGATCAGATATAAGATCAACAATCTACGCTTAATCTCTAGACCATAGAAGAATATTCCATTTCATTGCGAGATCACAAGACAACTATTCGATTAAAAGCACATCCAGAGTTTGTGCCAAATCTTTGAACCTTAAGAGCATATTCCATCTCCTTTCAAGATTATGCAGCTAAGGAGCTACACCAAGTCGCTGAATGATAGAGAATTTTCTTTTGTGATTGTGAGATTAGGAGACAACCACAAGATTAAAACTTAATTAAGGAAATATAATTCATCCTTACAAACTCTTAAATGATCCTGACTTAACCTTACTATAACTCTGATCCATTCTGAGATCACGTGACTGAGGGAAACTCACAATCTCCAAGTATCTGGCCTAACCATGTTTTAATTCAAAGGCTTAGCGCAAGACATAAAATTTGATCCTGATAAACGACCATGATTTCATCTATAACTAACTTTGAACTAAACTTGACTTTAACTGCCTTGACCATGATTCATTTTGAGATTCAACAACTGAAAGAAACTCCAAAGCACTAGAAGATTAGCTAACCCAAGGGTTTATCATGATACTTCACACTAACCACAAGATTAGACCTATAATTATGACTTAGATCTTAACTTGGTGGGCCCATATTTAACTTTATCTTACTTAATCATAACCCTAGTCAATCTAGAGTTAACGCAACTGACTGGGAACTCAAAGTCACAAGATCAGTTTGTAACTACAGAGTTTATCATGAGACTTCATGCCATCCACAAGATCTGATCTGAATCAATGATCCTCATGTAATCTCTAAATCTTTCACTTAACCATAAGACCATCTGGCGATCACATGACTAAGGAAAAATAAAACCATGCCTTTAACTCTGAGTAAGATTACGAGATCACGCGACTAAAGAAATCTCAAAGTCGCAGGATGATTTTCTTAACCCTTGGTTCATTACAAGATTTCACAAGAATCACAAGATTAGAACAAGATCAACAACCCGTGTTAAGTCTCAAAAGAGATAAATTAACCCTAAATTCATCTAGAGATCATGCAACTAAAAGGAAAAAACAAACTAGACTTTAACTATGAGTTTATCAGGAGATCACGAGATAGACTAAGTTGCTAAATCGCTAGATGTTCTAACTAACTCTATTTTCATCATGAGACTTAGTGCATAGCACATAATCAAAATAAATTCAACGGTTCACATTAAGTCTCTAGATCAAATAAGCATATACCTTTTCCTTTCGAGATCATGTGACTAAAGCAATCTTGGAGTCACTAAATGAAAAATAATATTCCTTGAACCCTTCACAACCAAGATCTTATCTGACACATGCCATTTGGGCATGATTCCTTAATGAGTAAAGGTCATTCATCTTTTGATCAAGGGAATACGCCAACCATCAATCTATACTGAGGTTTAACCTTTGGACGGATCTGCATAAAAGTATGAAGTAAATATAAAGACCGCAAAAAGACAAACAACGACTACATTTATGAATTTAAATATGAAATTGCAGGCTGAAAAACATAAGAATAATATAATATATGAAATACAAATAGACATAAGAAATAAATAAAATCATAGATTAACACGTAGAAAATGAAAGAATAAACACAATAATGAATACAAAGGATACTTCCCTGAACCATTTTCATGTGCAAATTTTATCTACAAATTTGGGTTCCACTAGTGGCTCTTTCTAGGGATGTGCATTCATACTTGGACACATCAAGATCCTAGCTATCTCTGGAGAAGTAGACCATTATAAGAACAAATTAATACAATAAATATCATACAAATAAGGAAAACAAACTTGCCTTTTTATGCTTTTAAGAGAACTAAGGTTTAAGATACTGACCATGTACAGGAAGCTCATGAGGATAACCTTCCAAATCCTATAAAAGATGAGAATTCTCACCTCATTTACCAATTATGACAAAAGGACCTACCCATAAGGCCTCAAATTTTCCATGTCTTCCTTTATCTTGATCTTTTACATTCCATCTCAAACTAAATCTTCTTTCTGGAACTTCCTTTCTGTAGTCTTTTTGTCAAACAAAACCTTCACTTTCAACTGTAATTCATGATTTTTCTGTTGAGCCCGATTCCTCATTTCATCCAATTCTGCACTCTAATGCAATCTATCCTCCATGAAATCCACCTCTTGCCACTATTCTTTATTCACAAACTTGTACACTGGTAACAAATTATTCAATGGTAAATGAGCTTTCTTTCTGTATACAAGTTCATATGGTGCATATCTAGTAGACTTCTTAATTTTAATTATGTCTTCCCAAAGTGCAAGTGGTAACTTTGTATCCCATGATCTCTTTTTGTTGTTTAACATTCTTTTGATGATCTTCATTATATTCTTGTTACTAGATTCTATTTGGCCATTTCCTTGTGGGTGATAAGGGGATGAATAAGAAATCTTTATTCCATATTTCTCATGAAATGCAGTGAACTTTGAAGATCTAAAACACATAGCATTATCACAAACAATCTTATGAGGAACACCAAATCTTGTCAATATATTTTTAGGCAAGAATTTTATCACCACTTTACTAGTATCTTGTCTAGTAGGTATGGCTTCCACCCACTTAGTGAAGTAGTCAGTGGCCACCGAAATCCATTTATTTCCACCACTAGAAGTATCAGTGATTTCTCCTATGAAATCTATTCCTCACATTTGGAATGGTTCTTTATTAGACATAGGATTAAGAGGTAATGCACCATTATATTTGAGTTTTCCTGAAAACTTTTGACATGCTTCACATCTCTGAATATATGCATGGCAATCTTTAAACAAACAAGGCCAATAGTATCATGCATTCAATATTTTTTGGGCAGTGTTCTTCACTGAAAAATGTCCCCCACATTGTCCATCATGAAGATCCTTGAGTACTTCCTTTTCTTGATATTTATCTAAACAAAAAAGAAGTATACCATCCATGTTTTTCTAGTATAGGTCTCCTTGTATCAAGGCATACTTAGATGTCTACAATTTTACTGTCCTTTTCTTATGTTCTGTAAGTTTTTCTAGACATTTCATGTATTTTAAGAAGTGTACTATGTTTTTATACTAAGGGAACCTTTCAATACTAGTCGAGTCTAACTTAAATCCACTTGATTGAACTGTAATGCATCCATATTTGATCCTACCATCAACCTTGCTAATCCTTGTCCTCTATCAATTTTAGTGATCTGAATCTCTATATCAAATTCCTGAATTTGATTCACCCACCTACATCTTCTCCCAGTTACCTCTAATTGTCTGAATATATCCTTTATTTCTACATTAGGAACATATGCTACTACTTTTTCTCCTACCAAGTAAGAATTGAAAGACTTTACTGCTTTCACAAGTGCATAAGATTATTTCTCATTAATATCATAATTTAACTTAGAAGCTTGAAGAGTCTTGCTAAAGAACGCTATTGTTTTTTCATAACCTTCACTATTCTTTTGTAAGAAGACAAAAACAATGGTGTGATATGATGAAAAATAAAATAATTGGAATGGTATAGTATAATCTAGAGACTTAAGGATAGGGGCCTCCTTGATTGCCTTTTTAATATTTACAAATGCTTCTAAAGCTTCATTTGTCCATTTCATGTATGCACCCTTCTTCAACATCATAGCAATTGGTTTAATTATTTCTGAAAAATTTAGTACAAACCTCCTTGCAAATTTTATTTGTCCAAAGAAGGATTGGATCTTTTTGACATTCTTTGGGACCTCAATTTTATCTATTGTTGAAATACTCTCAGGGTCTATTTTTACTCCATCTTTGGACACAATATGTCCTAATAATTTTCCTTCAGTGATAGAAAAATGGCATTTCTTTGGGTTCAATGATATCCCATATTCAAGGGCCCTTTGAAATATTTGTTCCAAATGTTTGCAATGGTCATCTTCCCTTTTGGAATAAGCAGTTAGGTCATCCTGATATACCACCATAATTACATCAATAAAATCCTTAAAGGCCACATTCATTGCTCTTTGGAAGGTAGCCCTGCATTAGTGAGTCCAAAAGGCATTCTAGCATATACATAAGTACCCCAAGGTGTAGTAGATGTTATTTTATATTGTTCCTCTTCTTTAACCTTCACCTAGTTGTACCCTGCAAACCCATCCAGCATTGATAATAATTCATTTCATGTGACCTTTTGAAATAATTCTTCCATGTTTGGTAATGCATAATTGTCCTTTATTGATGATATATTTAGATTCCTGGAATCTACACAAAGTCTAGTATTACCATTCTTTTTTCTGACAGACAGCAAATTCAAAACCCATGTTGAGTGTCTAATTGGATTTATTATACCAGCATCCCTCATTTTGATTAACTTATATTTCATCTTGGAAGCTAAAGTAGGATTTATTGGTCCCTACCTCTACTTGAATGGTTTGCATTTGGCTTCAAAGGTATCTCATTTTGAAAAATGTCCTCTTAGTAAGCTTTAAGTTTATCATAGGACCAAGAAAATACATGCCTATATTTTCTCAATAGTTTGATGATATCTTCTCTAAGCTTGGCGGTTAAACTTTTACCCACAAATACTTCCTTTGGAGTTTCTTCATTTTCCAAGTTTATCCTTTCTACTTCATCCATTATGACATTAGTGTTTTTCTTGTCCATTTTTTATATTTATTGTCAAACAATCTCTCCATTGCTATAAGGCCTTTTGGAACCTTATTGGTTTTTAGCTGAATAACTTCCTTTCCAAACAAGAATTCTTTCCCATCCTCCATTTCAACATGAGTATTCAAGTCTATCAATTGATCTTCATACTCTTGTTCACATGCTAAAAATATTATTATATCTCTACATCTTTGAATATTTTCCAGTTGTTGATTTTATAAGGTATATTAGGCCTGGTTTTAACTTCAACTTGAACTATGTCTCCTCACAATGAATGTAATTATGCTTCAATGCCAAATTAGCCATAGAATTTGCAAGGATATTTTATGATCTATCTATCCAATTAATAGAAAAGGCATCAAAACATTCTATATAATCCCATACTTCATTTCTGTATCTTTTAAGAAGAGGGTGCTTAACAAAAAATTCACTTTTAACTTGAGAAACAATTAATTCTGAATCTCCAAAGACACTTAAACATTTTATTTCATGTTTTCTAGCTATTCTCAAACCAAGAAGTAGAGCTTCATTCTTTGCAACATTATTAGTACATACAAAATCTAGTAAAAAGGAATATTTAAATATTTTCTTATTAGGGGCAAAGAAAATGACACTAGCTCCATTACCATCCCTACAGCAAGCACCATCAAAATACATTTTATAAATTGTATTGTTACTTACTTTTGCATGTAACCCAATAGGTTCAATATTTTTCATTGCATCTTTTGAAATACTTACCTGAAAGTTATCCATATCAGAATGACAGAAATGTGTAACCAGGCTTGGCTCCACATCCTCAATAATATATGGACTTCGAGTCTACGTGTCATTTCTTACATCCATGTCATTCACTGGAATAGAAGCATAAGAGAGATATAATTGAATACTACCTCCAAGTAAGCTAGACCATTGTCTAGATAGAAGCATCCCATAATTGGCAGGGACTTTAACCACAGTAGTATCCATTTTATATGACATTTTAGGATATATAGGAAATTTAAATTCAACATTTTTTATTATGCCTACAACAGGAATAGATCTATTATCCATAGCATAACATATACCAAATTTGGTATCAACATTCATTCCTAATTCTTCATCACATCATTAGGCATAATGTTTACTACTGCACCAGAGTCTATCATACGATTATTTACCAATCTATTGTGTAATCAATAGAGTAAGATAGAAAGGATCAATTTGATTTCCATTTTTTTTTAAAGTAGTTCCTATATAAATAGCTGGAGGATCCTTTACTTCTTGGTTAAGATCTTCATTATTACCTACATGAGACAATATTTTCAAAGCTTCACTTTTACATTCACGTATTTTAACTATTTCAAGAAAAGGAACAAATATTTTAACTTGAGATAATGCATTAGACATGAAAGAACATTCATTGGGAAGAAATTTATTATCCACCTTTTCTCTTTCTATTTTTGGAAAGTCCTGAGGTTCTACCTGTTTCTCTTGAGCAATGTTTTTGTGCTTCAGCTTCTTTGGATCAGTTCTTTGGTTAGGTTTCCCTTGGTCTTCATTTACTATTATATTCCTTAACTTATAATTACCTTTTACTTCTTCCACTACATCTATTATGTATTCTTTCTTCTCCTCTTCTACTAATTCTCTTAATCTTGGATTACTCTCCTGATAATCCCCATATTGGTATACTCTAATTAGGTCATCCTTGCAATGGTATTCATTTGAAGAGCTATAATAATCATATCCCCACATAGGATCTATCAATAAATTATTCACTGTGGATCACTGATTATCATTCTGATCTTCATCCTCTTTCCATCTTTGGGCCACAACACAATGCACAAAAGAATGTGGTAGTTTGCAGGCTTCACACCAAGGATAGCTTTCCACAAGATGGTTTTTTTCCTTAATGGATCAGGAGTATGTATTTCTTTGTTCACTAGTTTTTCATCCTTCCATTATGTGTTATAAGGCAAGTCATGCAATCTGTATCTATCATTTTTGTATGGTTCTTGATTACTCTGGTTGTACTTAAAATTATCTTTTCCATTATTCATTTGGAGGCCTTTCACCATATCCATAAGCTTATCTAATTTATCTCCTTCCTTGTATTTTTTAGGCTCTTTTGGATTGAACAGTTGAGTGCCCTCCCTCTTAGAAATTATACCAAATGCCTTCCTATCATTTTCAATAGCTATGGCAATCTTGAGAGCATGTGCTAAAGTAGAAGTCTTATGAGATCTGATTTCATAATTGGTCTTGTTGTCAAAATCACCCATATAGAAATTTATCAGAAAGGCATCAACAAGTTGAACATCTCTTGGAATCCTATTTAAAGCCTTGTTAAACCTTTTTTTCAAATTCAGCCATAGATTCATTATAATTTTTGTTCATACTTTTCAACTCATGTGATGCAAAATAAGTGTCATTATGGTCACCAAATTATTCTATGAATTGATTAACGAATTCATTCCAACTAGATATGGATCTATCTAGAAAAATTTTGATCCATTCTACTGCATCTTCTATGAGAGATTGAACAAAAAGTTTCATGTATACATCTTCATTGAATTCATCAAGCTCTTGGATAACATTCTTCAAATTTACACAATACACCTCAGCTGATTCTTATCCATTACCTGAAAACTTTGGAATTGCATTTCTTAATTCATTTTTTATGTCATTAGAGTATCCCCTTATGCCATAAAAATTGAATTGTCTGTATCTATCAAAAACCATTGGGGCTCTATATTTGTTTCCATTTTGATTGATTTCTCCATGTCTTGGATTTTTATGATTTTCATTATGAAATCCTTGATTATTTCTTGGTCCAAAATTTGGGTTGATATTATAATCTCTTGGGTCATAGTTCTGCACCTTTTTATTTTGATATTCATTATAGATTCTTTCATCATTTTGATGCCCATGATGTTCACATTGGTTAGATCCATTAGGATTCATTCTATTGTCATGGTTATGATGTTATCCATTGTTTAGTTGTCCTCAATGACCACTTCTTTCATTCCAGTTGCTATTTTTCTCACACCTTCCTCTATTGTCTAGTTCAAACAAGGGATTATTATGATCACTCTTGAAAATATACCCCCCATTTTCTCTATGAGCAAGATTATATACACCATTTCTATCATCCTTAGTCATTCCTTTATCTTTTGATGATTTGAATGCACTTCTTTGTAATCTCATATTTCTTAATACCTCCTCTCACTGCCTCTTAAGAGACCTAACTATTTCTTCATCGTCTCAGACTACATCAGTTATTTCATGAAATATAGCATCCCATTTCCTATCCATTTCTTCTCTTTTAGTCATCTTCTGATTTGTATCATGCTGGGACTCATGCTATTCCCTATAAACATGGAAAAAAGGATTACAATTCTCATAATTATTCTCATGAATATGATGACTTGAACTAGGGAACTGTTCATAGACAAAATCTTGATAATCCTTATCAGGGTATATCATGTGTGGTCCATACACCATTTTTTATATGAATATTTACCTTTCCTTGTTGGTTCCAACTCAACAAATTTGTCTTGTCTTAAAGATCTTCTTCCTAACATAAATTTATCATTTATATGTTATATAATTTCAAAAGTATACTTTCCACTTCCTTTATCAGAAAGAAACTAATATCTCACTGGTCTGGGTTCCTATCTCTAGTAGTGTCTTCATTATTCAAATTGTTACCAAATATCTTTAGATTTATTCAAACTATCCTTACAAGATTCCCCAGTGGAGTTGCAGATCTGTTGGTGCTCAAATAAACATATTGGATTTCCTATGGACTTTCCAATCCAATGTTGGGAAACCCAAGTGATTTGGTCAACTAACAAGGTTTCAACCAAGACAAGGCTGAACCTTCTGCAATTCTGGCTCTACAGAACCAAGGCCGGTAGGCCTATACCTTAGATTTATCCTTCAAATATCAAGGCTTTTATAGCAGATAAAGTGTACTTCAAACTTCTTTCTCTCACAATATGGCAAAGTACTTGAAATAAATCTTCACTGAAAGCAATGTGTCACAAAATGTTAACTAAAATGCTTTAATATGTTAAGTGATTTTTTATGAATATAAATGTGAATTGAAAAGTGTGGATGGATAGAATATCAAAAAAATATGAACAATGAACTAAATAATCATAATCCAACATGTATATAGACTAGTGCCTTATTTTCTCATGGGAAATAGAATCAAAATCATCCCAACCCTATGTACAACCTTAAAGACAGTTTACAAGAAACATATCACTTCAAAGGTGTTATGAAATGAGCATATAACCTAACATAATTCATATTTATCTCAATTGATAACCAATTTTCAAATGACAGATCGATTGATTGTGGCCACAATCAATTGAATTTAACCATACAAGATGAAAATACCAATTGATAATAGAAACTGTGAATTTGATCAGGAATATGCTACACCAAACTATCACTTTGAAGAAAATCTATAGATTTTATCGAAGGGACTAATTGAAAATGAAAATGAATCTATTCCCACATATGAGAGAATAAGGGGAATTATTTAGGTTTATGTTACAGATGTTGATCAAAACTATCCAATCTTACTATAGTAACCATAATAATGTTCTCCTTGTATTGATAGTGGTATCCTTATTTATATCAAGTCCAAAGGATGCAAAAAAGCTTCAGATCAATATGTATGTTCGTAACTAATACCTAATCTTAGGATCAACAACTGAATAATTATAATTACATCTCAAGAATGATTAGTCATCCTTGTCTGAAACTCAATTATCGACCCAAAGAGATAAGAATAATAGTCACTAATAAATCACTTGTGATTTTTTAGATTCAATCCAGAATAATAAATGTGTTAAAATATTATGGTTCTTCGACCATACTTTCATCCATATATTTATTCTTCTACAAATAGATACCCTCTCTGGCATGTTGAATATCTTCATCATGTTCATTAAAGAAGTCAATATCCTTAATCACTCTCTGATATTACTTTATATTTTGCATAATATCAATTGATTTCTATGTGTATTATCTTCTAGTATTTTACCCTAGTCACATTGTTCTATAAACATATAAGTCTATGTTTCACCACCATCAAAAACCTTGTATGTCGAAAACGTATCAAACAATACATAAAAACCCTAATAGATATAAAATATAATTAAGAGAAATAAAACATTAAAGATAACTCCCTATTGATATAGTCACATAGGCTTAGTGCTTCTCCATCTGTCGAAGACATGTGGCATCATCACATAATGCCTTGATGAATAAAAATCGTGCATCTCCACTTTGAGGCATTATGCCCACCATTGATTTTGTCTGAACTTGATCAATCTTTACTTCATTCCTTTTTGCTCAGCCTGGCCCACCATGGACATGTGTCTTCAAGGTGTGATGCCTTAATGGATAGATTTCAAGAATCTTGTCTTCAAGTCTTTACACCTACCACTCGATCAAATAGGACTTTCTCAATCTTTTCCTTAGTCTCTGACCTTAACCCCAATTCAGCTTTAACCTTGGTATCTAAATTCCTTTATGTCTCCAAGTCACAAAATCATTTCCTTAACTCTGAATTTTCTCTGAGACTTCACGATAACCAAAAGATCGAACATAAGATCAATTATTTGCACTTAATCTGCAGACCATAGAAGAATATTCCATTTCATTGTGAGATCATGAGACAAATGTTTGATTAAAAACACATCCATGATCTGCACCAAATCTCTGAACCTTAAGAGAATATTCCATATCCTTTCGAGATTACATGGTTAAGGGGTTGCGCAAGTCACTGAATGATAGAGAATATTTCGTTATGATTGCAAGATTAGGAGACAGATACAAGATTAAAACTAAATCAATGACATATAATTCATCCTTACAAACTCTCAATTGATCCTAACTTAACCTTACTTTAACTTTGATCCATTCTGAGATCACGTGACTAAGGGAAAATTGCAATCTCCTAGTATCTAGCCTAACCATGGTTTAATTCAGAGAATTAGCGCAAGCCATAAGATTTGATCTTGATCAACGACCATGATTTCATTTGTAACTAACTCAGAACTGAACTTGACTTCAACTGCCTTGACCATAATTCATTCCGAGATTCAGCAACTGAAAGAAACTCTAAGTCTCTAGAAGATTAGCTAACCCAAGGGTTTATTGCAAGTCTTCATGCTAGCCATAGGATTAGACCTGCAATGATATCTCAGATCTTAACTTGGTGGGGCCATCTTTAACTTTATCTGACTTGATCATAACCCTAGTGAGTCTGGAGATCACATGACTGACTGGGAAATCATAGTCTCAAGATCATTTTGTAACCATAGAGTTTATCATGAGAATTCATGCCATCCACAAGATCTAACCTGAATCAACCATCCTTGTGTAATCTCTGAATCTTTCACTTAACCCCAAGACCATCTGGAGATCACACGACTAAGGCAAAAATCAAACCATGTCTTTAACTCTAAGTCAGATTATGAGATCATGTGACTAAAGCAAACTCCAAGTCACGGGATGATTTTCTTGACCCTTGGTTCATTACGAGATTTCACAAGAATCACAAGATCAAAACAAGGTCAACAACCCATGTTAAGTCTCACAAGGGATAACTTAACCCTAAATCCATCCAGAGATCATGGGACTAAAACTAAAAAAAAAAATCAGACTTTAACTCTGAGTTTATCTAGATATCACGAGATAGACTGAGTTGTTGAATAGCTGGATGTTCTGACTAACTCTGGTTTCATCATGAGACTTAGTGCACAACACATGATCAAAATAAAATAGATGGTTTGCGTTAAGTCTCTAGATCAAATAAGCATAGTCCTTTTCCTTTCAAGATCACATGACTGAAGCAATCTCGCAGTCGCTAAATGAAAAAGAATATTCCTTGAACCCTACCCAACCAAGATCTTATTTGACACATGCCAGTTGGGCGTGATGCCTTAATGAGTAAAGGTCATTCATCTTTCAATCAAGGGAATACTATAACCGTCGATCTATACTAAGATTTAACCGTTGGACAGATCTACGTAAAAGTATGAAGTATATAAAAAGACCATGAAAAGACAAACAATGACTACATTTATGAATATAAATATGAATATGCGGGCCGAAAAACATAAGAATAATATAATATATAAAATACAAATAGACATAAGAAATAAATAAAAGCATAGATGAACACGTATAAAATGAAAGCATAAACACAATAATGAATACAAAGGATACTTCCCTGAACCATTTTCATGTGCAAATTTGATATGCAAATTTGGGTTCCACCAGTACTAAAACCTTAATATGTTTTATTTTGGTACTCCTCGATGTGGAGAAAGCCTTCATTTCATGTTGTATGTTGGTGTCCACAATCCTACCTTATTTTCAAGTAGAGTTACCCCGTCCATTGTATTTTTTAGGCATCTAGAAATACCTACCTTTGGAATGTACTTGAGTAAAGTGGATGATAAAAAAATGTTGATGTCATTAGTTTATTTTAGGTCCTTCTTATCATAGATCTTGACAACAGATTTCCAACACATTTTTAATGGAGTCAATTAGATGTTGGACACAAAATTTATGGCCCATGGAAGGTCCTACTATCTATTTAAGAAAAAATTTGTTTCCAGTGTGCAAAATTTCTTTTCCAGTCTGCTGAATTTCATTTAGTTTCCAAAGTTCATTTTTGGCAAATCTTTATTTATTTTTGAGAATAAATCTTGTTTCCTGTCATTCTTCTTTCATTTTTGGGAAAGCTCATTTCCATTTTGTCTTTAATCATTTTTAGGATAGTGGATACTTCTGTACATCTTCTAGTAAACCTAATTAGTGTTCTAGATGTTTTTTTGTCACTAGACACCACTCCAATCATAACAGATTAGATTTGTATCCTCTGGTGAATTTTTCCCCTTTCTGCTCAATGTCAGCTTCTTGATCTGTATTTCCATGATAGTTTGTGGTCCTCTCAATGGACGACCATTAATGATGGTCTGGTCATGATCCGTGGAGTTCCTAGAAGTGTTCCAAACTCTCATGAGATGGGATGAAATTTCCTATTTCATTCACACTCGAGTATAGGTTTCTTGGGAACCTTTGGAAGAGTTGTTAAGTCTTCCACTTTTGTACAATCAAGTTGTGATCATCATGGCATCTCTAGCATGTAGTATCATGCTTATGTTGTGTTTATTTGATGCACTTGATGTTTTCTGTATTCTCTTATATCAAAAAATAATAATTCAGTGCATATTTAACCCTTGTTTCCAAGGGTTCCTTGGTGGGGCATTACATATGGTATCAGAACCCATGTTCATACATTGAAATATTTATTTTATGCTCCCATTGTGTTTTGTGTGAGTGATGTGTGGGTGTTATACCTTACAAAAATTATCTTTTCCTGCTTGTATGCCTTAGCATGGCGATAGATGGTTGAGGTTACCAACCCTTTTTTTATTTTTTTGAGGACCTTTCCTGCCAGACCATTTCATTTATCTTATCAATTGGAGTGCAAACCTTAGTTAAGATTCTCTAGAGGTTGGATGTCATTTTCTCTCATGTCCTTGGCTATTTATAGTCTTCTGTATGTATGCCTTAGTGTGCTTGTGGGAAAGTTATGATGACCTTGGAGATAGTCTTGATGTGCCTATTTTGTGCATTCTTTTATTATATAAAAGATGGCTACTTTGGCTTCTTTTTTATTTAATTCATGCACTATACCTTGTTGTAAAAACAATTTTTTATTTAATATCATGTAGCATTGGATTATTATGAACTCATATTACTTAATGAATGCAACAGATAGACATTTGTTAAATGGTTGATTATGCTTCTTATTTAAAACAATGATTGTTGCATGCTTATTATTGTGGATGATGTCATGTATGTACAAGATGTTGTATTGGGAAGTAATCATGTTTTTCTCCTTCTAAGTTGAAATGATAAATTCTTTCTTAACATGGTTAGTAAAGTGATATTATTTCTCCAGAAAATGGATGGATCTTATCTTTTGTGGATTATGAAACTGAATAATGGGCCTTGTTTAGTAATGGTAATTTGAATTAGGAATCAAACTATCTCTTTTTGTCTTTCTTATTGTTTGTTATGTGATTAAAAAGGATGGTTCTTAGTGATGAAAAAATTAGAAATATGGTAAAATTTGATGCATTGTATGATTAGTATTTACGGAGTTAAGGCAATTCTTTCATGTTCTTGTGAGTGAAATTTTTTGAATACTTTTGAATTGATCAATTTTTTATCTTTCCATTGATTAGAACATGGAAATGTGTGCTCATTTTATAAGTGTTGACAAGTATATTTTATAGAATGAGATAATGCCACATTGAACCGTAAATGCTATGGCATTGGTAACCAACTTTGTGTTATGCTGAAACAAAGGGATTTGTGAAGAGATAGAATGAGAAAATATGAATGATGGGTAATGTGGCCTAGTAATAAAATTATGATGGATGTTAGGGAGTACTTTTGTGTTTTATTTGTGATGCCTATGTTTCTTAGTTTGAGAAGCAATGGAAATTATGTTACAGTGATGTATTTTTGATTTGAAAGTACTACGTGTGCATGTGAACATATAGTACCAGTGCTACATTGTGTGTTGTGTATAACCAATACTTGCATTGTGTGCCTGTGAGGTGGTGAGTATATGTACCCATCCATGGAGGTTATGTTTGAATTTGGGTATGGGAGAGCCATACTGTCATTCTATTGTATTTGTTGACCCTACTAAGAGCCAACCCATAAGTTGTTGGTAAGTCGGTATGTGAAGGGGTAGTAGAATAATTTTTTCCTTTGGTTATTGTATGGCGTACATGTAATGGTAGTGCAAAGCAACCTTATCTTCCACTTCTTGAGGAAAAAGTAATTAATTCTTCCCCTTATGATGGACCCAAGCATGTGGTTCATCTGTGATTGTCCTTTATCCCCACTTTTCTTGATTTGGGTATTAGTATATAAGGTGACATTCTATGAACAAATTTATTATCATTGATGATTCATGAATTTATGTGTATTTTTGTGATCCAGCATGAGGGATATTTTTTCCCATGTTGTGAGGTATTTCATATTACAAATGTTCTGATATGATGCATTAGATACGATTCCACACCCATTGGTGTTCTGACACAGTGTTAGTGATGATGTCGTGTTGCTGATGGTAGTGAGCTAAGCTCGAGGATACAATGCCACATACATAGATACGTGAAGGTGCACATTATTTTATGTTATTATATCCGTACTTGATGTAGAGAGATAGGTAGGCACTTTCATACTTGTAGAGGGGGACCCATGGTTTCTCGATTGTTCATGGACCAGTAGGAAAATGGGAGGACCCTATCTATGTATACCTATGGCTATAACAATCACCTATTTCATAGCTATCACTATGAGAAGTGTGACCTATCTGTGCCTTCTCTGTGAAGTACACTACCATGCAATGTACAACCATTGTGTGTCTTGTCCACTTGGTGTATGTTCATGTTGGGTGTGTGATGTGCTCATTCCATACCACCTAATGTAGAGTGTCATCTATGTGTGTTTTCTCCACGAGGTACATAACTTTGTGACATACGACTAGTACTTGGTGTATGTTCATGTTGGGTGTGTGGTGTGCTCATTCCATAGCATCTGATGTGGGGTGCATCCAAGGTGTACACTCCATTCCATTTGGCTAGCGTGCTCATTCCAAGAAATATGCAGGGCTATTGTGATAGCCAGATGATTATTCCCTCTCTCCTCATTTGGTGGCTAGATTTAGCCACATAGTGATGTAATGTGCAATTTGTGATGATTTTTATCCTTGCTTGTGTGGACTAGTAGCTTTCTTATGATTTATTTGTGACGGTTTAGCCACAAATTGTTATATTTATTATACATAGCTCTTGCGGTTATGTTTGATTTATTGTTGTAAATTCCATAGATTTTCTTACCTTGTTGATAGATCTGGTGTTTTAATTTCTCTTATTTGTGAACTTTGTTGGCTAAACTAGTTATCCTTATTATTTTTGAGTGTTGGTCTTGTGTTGTAATGTGATTCCTCTCCAAGGGCATATGACGAATACTTGGTAGTGTATACGAGGGAGTAGATGTAGGAAATCCTTGAGTATGAAAGTATGTGAGGTTTTTATGCATCTATGACCAACTACCTACCTTAGAGTGACGACTCTCCCTTGGAGGATAAACACCTTAGACTAAACAAGGGATATAGGTCACGTGGTCTTGTATGCAAGCTTCCATCATATGGTATGAGACCCATCCCCATCAAGTCACCGAGTGAGATATTGACTATGGATTCAGATGAGATCATTATGTTTACCTAGAGTGTTGGAGCATGATCACTTCCGAGCCTTGAGTTGGTGTAAATGTATATATCTATTGTTACATGTTAGTGATAGAAATGGTTCATCATGTTGTTTATGTGCTTATATCATCATATTTTGTGATTTATGATGCTAATTGTGCTAAGAAAATTGTAAAATTGATGAATTTTAAATTGTGTCATGAAAGAGTGTCTCTTGAGATGATTAAAGATCTTGGGAATGAGTGGTTGAGATATTTAATTTGCTTGAAAATATGACAAAATGATAGTAGTTTGAGTGTTATTGTGTGATTTGACATGTGGTGTATGAGCACCAATTGTAAAAAGGAGGTCTATTAGAGACCAATGAATTTAATAAGGTCCAATGTACCAATTTTTGTTATAGTGTAGCCCTTGTAAGGGCTTTGAAAGGCTATGTGAGCTCATTTTCTAGTTTAGGGCCAATTACGGCCAATAGGTCAATTTGTGTCAAATGAGTCTAATAGGTGAAATTCAATTTGTAACATCATATTTGGGTCCTTTCATCCATGTATGGACCAAATATTATGAGTTTGAGGTCATAGGGTGGTTAGGATACAAAGATATCAAAAGTTGTCATGACAACTTTGTAACTTTTTGAGCAATTTTGCAAACAATTGAAAACCAATGGTCAACTAATTAAAAAATTAGTTGGGATTTTTGGGATGGTTGAAAATGTATATGTAATCCTCAAGCCATAGAGAGATCATGTTTTTGAAGGATTTTGGGTAAAAAAGCAATAAAATTATATTCATTTTCCAGTGCAGTTCTCTATATTTTGGAGTGTATGGCCTTGTATGGATTGAACATAAAAATAAATGCATATGATTAGATAGATATTTGAAATAGATTTCATTTATAGTTGTTTTGAGGAAATGGTGTGATGATTTGAGAAATTTATCATCAAAGTTGTGGACATTTCCTGTAAACCCCAGTTTGCTTTCTGAAACAAATGGGGTTTTCTTGACTTTACACACTTTAAAAATCATGGCCTTTGGTGGAAATTTAGGGTCCCCAATGTATATTAGGATTCAAGTGGTTTTGGGTTGTGAAGTGAAGGTGGTGAAGAGTAATGAGCAATAGAAGATTAGACATCTTCATGTGACTGGTCACATTATGAGATGAAATTCGGTAGTAGAGGTACAACCCATTAGTCTAGACCTAATCCAATGGTGAAATTGTTGATTTTGAAAATATACAGTCTTTGTGCAGGTATTAGTTTGTGGATTTTCTCTTATTAAAGGGGGGTTTCTTTGTAAAAGTGACCTAATTACACAATTAGGCCTCAGGTAGCAGTCTCAAGTTGGTACCTCAAAAGTGTGATCAAGAACCCACCTAGTATTATGTGATAAGGTGTCAGAAAGGGTATCTAAATGTCAATTGTTTCAGGTAGTCCTTTCAAGAAATTGGAAGTTGTGAGATAAAAACCCTTTAGGTAGGGAAAGTAGGAGACTAGGCCTAAAGGAAGTAGTCACCCCCTAAATATTGAGTGATAATAAAATAGTATTGGAGTTAAGTTATTCTTTTCATCTCCAATCAATTCTAAGTTGTTGAAGGAGACTAGTCCATCTGTAAGGTGTGAAGTCTCATCATGCCCATAGGTGGATTCTCAAGGGTAACCAAGTGTGTTGGTTCAAGGGTTGAATTTTGATGTGAGAAGTTTCATGTATGGAGAGGGGTCTTTGTTGTGAATCCAAGAATTTCAATGTGGAATTGGTGTTAATTGGGGTCTCTAAGAGGGATTGGTTGTGATAGAGAGGGAATATTTGAGAGTCGTGGATCATGGGGAAAGTTATAACCTAGTTTCCATGTTTTCTCCTCATCATATTGCTATTAGAGTGAGCAGTAGGTCATTGAAAAGAGATAAGAGTTGTGTATGTCAGTGGAGGAGAGTGAAGGAGAGGCTCTTATTATGCCTTCAAAGGGGATGAGTGTCAAGGTGGAAAAAAGGTTGCAAAAGATGGAGGAAAAATAACAAGTTGATAGAGGAAGTCGGAAGGTTGAAAGGAAAGGGAAGGAGTAATGATGACTTCTCTAATGAATAATAAGAAGAGGAAGATGAAGAAGACCCTAGGAAGGTCAGAGAGGAGGTGCCTACATATCACAGATACCTCTTTGATGCCCTTAATTTGGTTGGAAGGAAATCATCATTTGGAAAAGAATATATCCTCATCTTTAGTGGAAAGATTAATGTTGAAGAAGTCATGGATTGGATTGAAGCCCTTAACAACCACTTTGAGTGTGAAGAGGTACCTAAGAATCAAAAGGTGAAGACTGAAAATTCAAAAATGAAAGGATCAAACCTTACCTGGCGGATTTACAATCAATATGAAAGGGTAAAGGAAGGAAGAAATTTGATTTTTACATGGAATAGGATGGTCACAAAGGTCAAGGAGAAATTTGTGCGTGATGATTATGAAGTGTAGATGTATAGGAAAATGCAAAGCCTTAAAAAAATTTATATGGATGTAAGTGCATACACTAAGGAGTTTCATAGGCTTAGCCTCAGTTAAAATCATTATGAAGGAGAGAAGGAAAAGGTAGAAAGATACTTCAATGGACTAAAATATAATATTCAAGATGAACTAAGCATCATGACCCCTGATAGAGTTCAAAAATGATTTCAATTAGCATTAAGGATATAAGAAAAGTTGAGGAGAAAACAAGATCAACAAGGTAGAGGAACAGATAGATGAAACTTCATAGGAAGGAGTGGTTTTGCTGGTAGGAACCAACCACCAAGGGTACAAAGAGAGCCCAATTAGAATGAGTAGAGTGGAGAATAAAGTTTTAGAGGAAATTTCAGAGGGAGGAGATCTAATAGCCAAGGAAGATTTGGGTGACCAGGAAGAGGTCCATTTCCTTTCACTGGCAGATGCTACAACTACAATCAAGTAGGGCATCCTACATTCAAATGTCCTGATAAAAATTCCACTTCTCATGGTGAAGAAAGAAGGAATACTCTCATCAAAGAAGATGCAGGAAGTCCAAACTCCCCAGAGGTAAATTTGGCTTCAGAGGTGGGCGAAAGTCCAACGATAAAGAGAACACTCTTAAAATTCCCATCCAAGGATGAACCACCAAAAAGGAGAGAATTTTTTCAGATCAACTACAAGATCGAAGGTAAGCTTTACAAATTTATTATTGATTCATGGTCTACTGATAACATTGTATTAGTAGAAGTAGTAGACAAGTTTAATTGTAAGAGGATCCCTCATCCTTACCCCTAAAAAGTATCTTGGTTGAAAAAAGGGTAACAAGTCCTAGTAAGTGAGTAAACATGGGTAGAGTTTAGCATAGGGGCATATAAAAACAAAATGTTGTATGACATCCTTCCAATGCATGCATGTCAACTTCTTCTTGGAAGGCTTTGGCAATTTGATATGAGAGCAATTTGTAATGGGGAATAAAACTCATATTCATTTCAAAAGGATGGGGTCACCTATAAGTTAACTTCACTCATTGAGAACAATAGTCCTAACCAAGTGGGTCCTAGTATTATGATTTTTAGGGAGAGGGAATTCTTAGACACTTTGAAGGAAGGAGGCAGTGAGGGGTTTTCATAGATCCTAAAGAAAAAGGATAGGGTATTAGATAGTAAGGAGAAATAAATTCCAAAAGAAGTACATGGACTATTGGACAGATACAGTGGTATAGTGAGTGATGGGAACCCTAATTATTTACCCGCTATTAGAGACATCATTCATCAGATAGACTTAGTACCAGGAGCCACTCTCCCAAACAAAGAAGCCTACAAGATGACACCAACACAAAATGAGGAGATAGCTAAATAGGTGCAAGAGTTATTGGACAATTGATTAGTAAGAAAAAGTCTTAGCTCATGTGCAGTGCCCACATTTTTAACCCCTAAAAAGGATGGAAGATGGAGATTATGTACTGAGTCTAGGGTAATAAATAGGATCACTATAAGGTACAAATTTCCTATCCCTAGAATGGAAGAGCTGATGGATTTTTTAGGAGGGGAAATTTGTATGTGATGAAAAGTAACATGTCCAAGACAATCACTAGAACATGCAAATGTTAGAGGTTAGTCATTTAAAGAAAGATTCAAAGAGTAAACATGTTCAAGTGAATGAAATAAAGAAGACAAGAACTAACACCACAACCTCTGATGAGCCAAACAAGGGCACCCAATGCCTTGTTGATTTTCTCTTAGATATTATTGTGGGTGTGCTCTCCCAACACAATAACTTAATCCCACTATGATTTGGATGGATGAAACTATAATTCAAACTAATGATGGATGAAGATCTCAAGAACAAGTATGAAGAACTTGTCTCAAGCCATTCACCATTGATGAAGATGCAAACTAATCTAGATTGATATGTAAAGACTAACTAAGATTCATTCTATTATAGACCTAAGATGTGATATCTAGATTCAACAGTGAAATAAACATGAAATGAACTAAGATTTCTATGAAAATGCTAAATTTCTTAAAGAAATCTAGAGCTAAACTAGCGTGATAACAATGCATAAAAGGGAGATGATTTTCTCTTGACAATGGCCTCTATTTATAGATTTTTTGGAGGAGAGAGAGGGCTTCGATGAAGTGGAGCTCATGTGGCATCCACATAGGTGCCACATGAGGGACACATAAGCCATTCAAGAGGCCCACTTTGCTCACACATGTGTGAGAAACTTTGGCTATGATGGGTCAAAGTGTACTTAAAGTACACATGTGAAGGATCTTGTAAGAGGTGTAAGAGTTTTGGGCCAATGAGACACTTTTAGAAAGTGTAAGATGGTGTCATCATAGGTGTAAGAAACCTTGTTGGCACCAAATAAGGATTATTTGGAAAAGTGGATTTTTGGAAATTTGTTCACACATGTGTGAGAAAATAATTAGGACTAATTGGTGTAGGAATCAAGAAATTAGCCTAATTAACCTTAGTTAATTAGTAAGTAGGTTTATTTGGTGAGAGTGATGTGGGGTAGGGTAGGATCTAGGTTCAAATTAGCTTAATCAAAATTTAAAATTTAGATTAATTATAGTTTAGTAGAATTTAAGTCATGTGAAGGAATAAATAAATTAAAATCAACCTTATAAGGCCACAGACTCGGTAGGATACTTACAAGGCCACAGACTCAGTAGGATGGGGGAGATTCAGTGGGCACCTTATGTAGGGTGTGAGGCCTGGGGACACCAGATCTCACAGTAGGATGGTTACGCGGAGGATGAGTTTTATGATTTATATTACATGAGATTTGTGCATATGGACTGTTGGGTCATTAGGCGGACAACTTACATGATCTCCAGGTACATGCCTTCGAGAGTATGGAGACAGATGGGCTAGGTGCAGGAGGTGGTTATGGATGGGTTCCCGCATCCACTAGTGACACGAGAGGTGGGGAGCATCTGGGGGATGGAAGTCAATCTGTGCATAGCGCGAGCATCTTGGATGGGGATGATAGAGGTTCCATGGATCAGGGCTCGAGAGTCTTTACATGATGCAGGAGTGGTACGAGCATATGCTCAGTGGTAGGCAGCACATAGACTAGTCAGGTTGACAGTGCTAGGGATTGTGTAGGTAGATGAGCAGCCTGGAGAGGGAGGGGATGGAGAGGGACAGGATGATGATGGTGATGAGGATGGAGGAGGGGCCAGGGGGAGGAGAGTCTAGCCCAGGGTTGCAGCTCAGAGGTGGCGAGGGCGGGTAGAGATACCAGTGGGGAGGCACCCTGCTATAGTCCTAGGTGCATAAGGACAGGATCAGGGATAGGATCAGGAGCAAGGACAGGGGCCGTAGGGGCCATCTGATCAGGGATAGGGGCTGTAGGGGCCATAGGGATAGGTACCACCAGTCGGGAACATAGCCTAGGAGGTTTATGACATAGTGGTAGCTGAGTGGGATAGTCTTTGGACTGAGTTAGGCAGAGTACAGAACCTACTAGCAACATCTCAGGCTACTGAGGTGAGTGCGCAGGCAGAGATCTAGAGACTGCAAGTTTTACTAGCGACTTCTCAAGCCACAGCGAGCAGTGTTCAGATAGAGATATCTAGGGTTTAGGGGGATTTGGTAGAAGAGATCGTTCAAGGGGATAGTGCTTAGAGAGCACTGGATTTACTACAGGCACAGGTGGATAGCAGAGAGTTCATTGTGATTGAGGAGCATGGAGGTGCAGAGGAGCTGGCAGCTATGTCAGCACAGATAGAAGCTTTGACAGTAGAGAAAGACTTAGCATAGAGATGTGCAGAGGATTACAGAGCGGATTGAGAGATAGTTCATCAAGTAGGTAGGGCTACAGGTTTAGGACAGGTGATGGCGAATGCTTTTGTAGCATAGAGAGAGGCTGGTCGGAGAGGCCAAGAGGCTGCATATTATATGGGTCTCTATCATAGCGCAGTGCCAGAGGGATTACGACAGCCTCCATACTCAGAGAGATCATAGACTAAGAGCACAGGGAAAGGTTCATAGGGATCGGTGGGGTTACAATCGTGTCTAGGTAGTGGTGCAGGACCATTGTAGCCACCACCATGATTCATCTCAGACTATTTTTTATACACATTTTTGTATGATTTATGTGACACATTATGGACTACTGACATTTTGAGATATATACATGGACTTTTGTGGACTATTGGACTTGATTTATGGACTTATTTATGATGCTATATGATGTGATGTTTATGCAGGATGTATGGATGCATTATGAGTTGATATGATATGTGTTATATGATGCTTATGACTGACATGCAAGATGAGATGAATGTACATTATTATATTGACTTATTTGTGATGCAAGAATGGGATGCATATATATATGGTAGATGTGATGTGTAAATGCTTATAGATGGATTTTTTTACATGTATTGATGCAATGTGATGGTTAATAAATATAAATGCATATGTGATTTGTGAAATGTGTAACGAATCCTAAAATGAATGAATCTTAAAATGATGTTAATGACTTGACAATGCAACTAAATAAGGAATGAAATGGATAATGAATGGAATATGTAAAAATGACTAATGAGTAATGAATGAGGCAATTGTAATGATTAATGAGTAATGAATGGACTTAATTTAATGGAACTAAATGCAACTTTAATGAATAATGATTAATGAATGAAGTAAAAATGCAACTTATAATGAAGTAATGGTTAATGAATGGACCTAATAAATGAATGCAATATGAGACATATGGGGACACTATTTTTGTGTGTATCAAATAGGTCTAATCAAATCACTTAGTTGACTCGATAGGGGGAATAAATAGAAACCTTTCCAAGAGAAAAACCAAAGTGCAATATGACCTAGCTAAAATGCAATGCTAACTACGTGATAATAGTGGGATTTATACCATGTTAATGTTGGAGAGCACACCCTAGTTTGATATTGCAAAAGGAGTTATGCACCATGTACTAGCAAACACAAGTGACATGGTTCGTGTAAAGGAGAAAAATGATGTTTATGGAATAAGAGTGTTTTGATACTCAAATCACTTATCACCTTTACATTTAATGTTTAGAGTGGAGGGAAAGATAATATATTCCCCTTTTATTCTCAAATGCAC
>MU225864.1:1327387-1343810 GCA_018584345.1 Thuja plicata
ATTTAGAAACCATAAACCTCCATGATTGTATGCTTGGAATCCACCTTGAAGAGATGATGAAAGAGTCTTGAAGATGCACAAAGGATCTTGAAGGAAGATCACACCATCATGATGGCTAGATCTAGGGTTTGAATGATTAATCTTGAATGTTTGCACCTAATCCCTTCAAAGGCTTGAGAGCTTGAATCCTTGATCTTCAATGGAGAACTTGAATGCTTAAGAGGAAGACTTGAACACCTTGAAAGCTTGAAAACATGTAGAACAATGCATGCTTGAACTTTTGCTTGATCACCTTTTCTTACTTAGTTGATGGTTAGAGAAAATGAGAGGAGAAGGCTTCCTTTTATATGAAATTAGGGCACAATCTTCTAAGGAGGCCGACATAGGAGAATTAAATTCCAGTTAGACCCATGCCCCTAGAAGAGGACCTATTTTAAATATAATTTAAAATTTACCACTTCAGAACCCCAAAACAGCTGACCCGGAAGCGGGAAATGAATTTTGGATGACCTCTGGCAACCGACGGATTTCCAAATTTGAAAGGGGGACCCAGGTCAAGGTCGAGGTTGACCCTAACCTAGGTCAAGGTTGAGGTTGACCCTGACCTAGGTCAATTTTGAGGTTGACCTTGACCCAGGGGGTCAGAACCCCTAGAAAAAGTGCCAGGTGGGGTAGAAGGTGCCCGGAGAGGTCCAATCAGGGTCCTAAATAGGCATAGAAGTAGGAGATGATGCTGAAAGGAGGGGATAGTATGATGGTGGTCAAAAACATCCCTTAAGGAGGGCTAAAAATTCTTAACATGGAAGTGCTTCCATTTTAAGACGATACAGTTCCTTTGTGTGGACTAGACTCTCAGACAAATAGGTTGTTAGGAACAAGAATGCAAGATATCAGGTATGATGAGTCCTATGAAATGTTACTCATGAGAAGACACAATACATCCAGATTTTATTAGGGATTTGAGATGCATGAATCTTGCCCCAGTGAGGCATACATAGTCATAACTAAATATCAAAACATAAATGCACTAACAATCTATGACAAGTAGATCATACCACAAATGATATGTATTCCACTATGTACTCATCATAACAAACCAAGATATAAAAGATCGAGGCTTTCGCAATAAGGCCATATTGAAACACAAAATAAAATCAGAAAAAAGGCATCCTGACCAAGTGGTCATTCAGTCCAAAATTCCTTGCCATGAACAAATTTGATGTGAGGATTGATAGAACAGCCGACATCAAAAGGATGCATCCTAATGGGCCAAAGATTAATTGATAGAAATGGGAATTTGCTGGCAATTGCTTGTGAATAGAATGATCAATAGGAAAGTCAATCTGTCTACTAATTTGTTGAAAATGTTTATGGTCACTGTGTCTACAAAAAAGCTCAGTGTTGATATGGTAAGCTCAGTCGTGCGGGAATGCAATTTTATTTCAGAGGGGGAAAATGGTCGAGGATCTACCTACACAGATATGGGTAGTTACTTTTATTATGGAAGGAAACATAGGTTGCTTGGAAAAAATGGTGGAAACAGATGGTGGATCTGACTACACATGGTGCCTGAAACAAGTTTTCACCATGGTACTTATCCATTGCGCCACTGAAGTGGTTTTCACAGATGGATAGATTTATTTCTCTTTCTCTTTTTCTTTTTTGATACTTTTTTCAAGCTTTTATATTTTTTATGGTTTTTTGATTTTTTGTTCTTTTTCTTTTGCTTGCTTTTTGAATGTTTTTGGATTTTCTGCTTTTCTGATTTTTTTTTTGGATTTTTTAAAATTTGGGTTGTACAATAGACTACTGATGGATCAAGTGTAGAAGCACTTGAGATGTACAATATTTACAGGATCAGGGATAGAATCTCCCTTTGGTGATGTAATCTAATAAGTGCCAGAACCATACTTTGTTGTGACAATGAAGGGCCCCAACCAATTAGGTTTAAACTTTCCTTTCTTTTCACAATTTTGGAGGTTCTTCATATTGTGCTGCAGGACAAGATCACCAACCTCAAACTGATGAGGCTTGATCCTTTTTTTGAACTAAAGGTGAAGGCGATTTTGATACACGTGGAGGTGGTTTAGGGCACTGAGGTGTCTCTCATCAAGGATTTCTAGCTCTTGCAAGAGGGCAACTCTATATTCTTCTTTGAACAATAGATTCTTGAGAGAAATTCTGAGGGAAGGGAGCTCAATTGTGATGGGTAGAATAGCCTCAGTACAGTAAACAAGGGAAAAGGGGGTGGCTCCAGTGGGGGTTTGAATGGAGGTGTGGTAGGCCCAAAGGGTGAGATTAAGGTGAAGGTGCCAATTGCGGCCAGCTTCATCGACTATTTTCTCAAAGATTATGAAGATGGTTTTATTCGTAGCCTCTACTTCACCATTGCCTTGTGGAAAGTATTTGGAAGAGGTATGGTGGGTAATGCTGAATTTCCTACATAGCTCTGTGACATGCTTGTTCTTAAAAGGTCCTCCATTATCAGTAACAATGTCTTGAGGAATGCCATAGCGACAGATAAGATAGTTCAAAATGAACTTCAAAATCTATTTTCCAGTGGTGTAGGTGAGAGGAACAGCTTTGACCCACTTGGTAAAGTACTCAGTAGCAGCAAGGATGTATTTATGGCCATTGGAGGAATTAGGGAAAATTTGGCCAACGAGGTCGAGACCCCAGCATGAAAAAGGCCAAGGGGTGATGGTGGGTTGAAGGGATTGGGAGGGGGCATGTATCAAATCACTGTGCTTCTGACAAGGTACACACTTCTTCACATAGTTCTAGACATCTTGTTCCATAGTAGGCCAGTAATATCTAGTGTGTAACAACTTCTTGGCCAAAGTAAGTCCACTAGAGTGAGCCCCATAGATTTCTTGATGTACCTCCTCCAAGGATGTTTGTGCTTCATCAGAATTTAGACACCTTAAAAGAGTTCCATCGAAATGCTTTCAGAAAAGGGTATCACTAAGGATTGTGTATCGGGAAGTGTGGTGAAAGAAGGTTTTACATTGATTGGGGGTTAAGGTAAGTGGGCTATGTCCATCGCAAAGGTAGGAATATACTTCTTGGTACCATGGGGAGTTAGGATCAGCAATTTCACATACCATTTCAAAATTTGGTTTGTCACAGGCAGGGACCATAATATTCTCAACAAGAAACTCACACCATGCATTGTGTTCTCGCATGGTGATCAAGGACCCAATCGTTTCCATGGCATCTGTTGCTTTGTTGTTTGTGGGAGGGATCTGTTGGAAGATCAATTCAATGAAATGTGTATTGAGATCTTCAACTGTACAATGATACGGAAGTAACTTGTCATCCTTTGTGTGATATTCATCCATAACTTGTTTGATAACCAATTGTGAATCACCAAGCACCAACAAATTGAGAATCTTCCATTGTATGGCCTGTCAGAGTCCAAGTAAAAGGGCTTCATATTCTACAATGTTGTTGATACAAGGAAATTTTAATTTATAAGATTTAGGGATGAGATCCCATTTTGGTGTAACAAACAATATTCTTTCCCCCAATCCTTTCTGAGTGAAGGATTCATCAAAATAAAGCTTCCATGGGGTACTCGGGGCAAGATTGAGAACTGATTCATCTGGAAAATCTATGATCAATGGATGTTTATTATCAACAGGTGCTTCAGCTAACTAATCTATAATTACTTGTCCTTTGATAGCTTTGTGATCCACATAAACAATGTCAAATTCACTAAGGATCATGACCCATTTCATTGTATGACCAGTACGAGCAGCACGTGCCAGGAGATATTTGAGTGGATCAATTTTTGAAACAAGATGAATCTTATGATTGAGCATATAATGTCATAGTTTTAGTGTATAGAAAACAATAGCCAAACATGCTTTCTCAATTAGGGAATAACTCAACTCATAACCAATAAGAGTCCTACTGAGATAGTAAATTGCTCGCTCTTTGCCGTTATCATCTAATTGTACCAGGAGGGCTCCCAACGCGACCTCTGTAGCAAATATGTACAAAATCAGAGGATGGCCAGTAACAAGTGGTACCAACATAGGTGGGTTAGACAGATAGCCTTTTAGTTTCTCAAATGCATTTTGACATAAGAAATCCCAATGAAATTTGATATTCTTGCATAGGAGATGAGAGAACGGATGCACCTTATCTTCTAGTTGTGACATGAATCTTTTGATTGATTGCATTTTTCCTTGTAAACTACACAATTGGTTCAATGTTTTGGGTGGTGGCATCTCGAGGATTGCTTTTACTTTCTTTGGATCCACTTCTATTCTGCGTCGTGACATAATGTATCCTAGAAGCTTACTAGATTGTACTCCAAAGACACACTTTTTGGGATTTAGCCTAAGCTTATGCTTCTCTAATCGCTCAAAAATGGTAGTAAGGATAGGAATATGTGATTCCCTTGTCTTGGATTTTCCTAAATGATCATCCACATAATCTTTCATGATGACATGTAAAAGGTCATGAAAGATGGTAGTCATTGTTCGCTAATAGGTGGCTCTGGCATTTTTAAGGCCAAAGGGCATCACCTAATAACAGAAGGTGCCCCAAGGTGTTGTAAATGTAGTTTTGTGTTGGTCTTCTAGTGCTATCTTGATCTGATTGTAACTTGAGAAGCCATCCATAAGCGACAATATTTCATGTCCGACAGTCAAATCCACTAGAATGTCAATATTTGGGAGTGGAAAATCATCCTTGGTATATGCAAGGTTTAGATCTCTGAAATCAGTGCAGATGTGAATGCCCTTAATAGGCTTGCCTACTGGTACAATATTGGAAACCCATTCAGGATAGTCGATCGGTCTGATTACTTCAGCATCCAGCATTTTCTGAAGCTCTAATTTGACTACCAACACGACTTGCAGATACATCTTGTGAAGTTTCTTCTTAACAGGTTTTACACTTGGATTTACAGCAAGATGATTCATGAAAAGATGTGTATCTAGCCTGGGCATATCCTTATAAGTCCAGGAAAATTTGATTTTATGTTTATGCAGGAATGTTGTCATGTCTTTCTTTTCCTAGTCACTAAGAGAAACTGTGATGTAGGTGATGCGTGGATCTGTTTCTGTGCCCAGATTGATTGGAATTGTGTCTTCAATAATCATAGAGGACACTTCTAGTTCTGAGGATATAAATGACAAGTCAGCCTCTCCTTCCTCTAGTGCCTCAGAAAGGTTTTCACTAGAGGATACATCCTTTATATCATCTTTTTCTTCATCTAAAGGTGCCTGCGAGAGGTTTTCACCAGAGGATGTATTTTTATTTTATTTTTTGCTTTTTCATTTTTGCGACTGAGAGAGTTGACTTGTTTTCTATAGTGGATATGATGCTCGTACTCTCAAAGATTCTTAAGTCCAAAGAGGGCTAAAACTACCTCATCTGAATCACAAACGTCCAAAGCTGGTGATGAGTCTTGCTGATCCCAGTCAATTAATTTAGGGTTTGTGAGGGGTAGACGAGGGGATGAAAGGTCAGCTTGGGTGATAGTGAAGACATGGTGATGGTCATCTAGGTCATCTTCAACATAGTGGAAAGGGATTTCGAAGAACTCTTCCTTAGTGTCTGAATCTGAGGTAGCTAAACAATAATCCTTAGTGAATTTGGTCTTGGTCTCTACATTACCCAATCCGTGATGTCATTTAGGATAGCCATTGGCTGTTATGATCTTCTTCTTACCTATTTCATTAGCTCCAAGACCAGTACCATGATACCTCATGATTTCAACAATGGGAGTACCTTTGGGATACTTTCCTTTGGGGAAAGTTACAATTCTTTCTTCTTCATCATTATAGAGCCAATCAAGGACATTATGTTCCATGTGTTCATCTGATAAAGACCCCCAATGTTTAGAAGTGGTTGTTTTGCAATGCATGAGCTCTTTGTTTTAAGAGGGGGGTAATCGTGATGGTCTTCCATAAGAATTTGGAGACAAAGGGAGTTTCCCAATACATAGAGCACTTTCAAATTTATGCTCTCCCATGCCTTGATCTGTAAAAGTGGCTTTTGCTTCAGATGAAGAGAGTTTGTCTTCAATAACCTTGTCTTCAGTAACTTTTTGCTTTCCTTTGGATTGCTCAGCTGGTGTTTTTGATGTCTTTTCTAGGGCCGAGGGAGCATTTGAAATAGGGGTTTCTTGATTAGAATATCAGCTAAAGTCATTCAACAAACAATAGTTAGATTGTTTGCCTTCCAGTCTCTTGAAGTATTGAGAGAGCTCAGGATCTCCAAGAATTGTGATTTCTCTACCGTGATGTGGGAACTTTAGACATTGATGATAATTAGAGGATACACCTTTGATAATGTGTATCCATGGTCATCCCAGCAAGATATTGTAAGGTAGATCTAGATCCAGCACATGGAAAACAGTTTCAATCAAGGTTGGACCCACTTGTAAGGGTAGTGTGATCAGACCTTTGCTTTCTCGTTCTCGATCATCATAGGCCTTTATTGTGATTAGTTTGTCTACATCCAAGAGGTCCTCAGAAAGACCGATGTTATGAATCATCTTTAATGTGCACAAATTCAGGCCACATCCACCATCTATAAGGACTCATTTTATTTTTGTGGATTGGATTTTGCTTTCTACATGGAGGGACTTATTAGGATGCAGGTCAGGACCATGAAAGTCCTTATCAGTGAAGAAAAGATGTTCTTGTGCGGCTAAGTTCCCTATCATAGCTTGGAATTGTGCATCGTTGATGTTTTTAGGGACGCGGGATTCATTTAGAGCTTTATCAAGGATTTCTCTATGAATTGGCAAGGTTTTCAGGAGCTCTAGAATTGATATTTGTGTGGGCATCTTCCCTAACTGATCCAATAGGTCATAGCACAAGGCAGGCCAAGCAGTGGTAGATGGTACAGCTGGTGTATTTGCAGATGTAGAAGGTTTATCAGCAGCTTGAACAGTGACTCTGGGTCTGTGTGTGGTAGCATTACAATCAACAGCTTTGAGGATTATGGTGTTAACATGTGTGTCAGCTTTTTCAATGTGGCCACAAAGAGCATCAAACCCAAAGATATCATTTTCATTTAGACTCCCACATGTTCTATCATGGCCTGTGATAGTATTGGTAGAGTAATCATATGGGATCGTGTTTGATGCATTGTTTTGATTGTGAGGTGGGAAGGGCTGATTGTAGACTTTAAGTTTCACATTTGATGAGGATGCATTCTAACCTTCAACTTCAATTTTTCACTCCTCAATGAGATCTTGCACAAAGTGTCAAAGCTTCATGCATTTATTGGTATCATGTCCTTTGATGTGATGATAATAACAATATTCATTATCTCTATACCAAATAGGCTTGGGTTGATTTTCATTGAACGACCAAGTATTAGGATAGATTATCATTCCTTGATCTGCAAGTTGTTTGAAGATTACGTCTAGGGGTTCTGCCAAGGCTGTGAATTGTCATCGTTGTCGATTGTCATTGTTGTTGTTATTGTTATTGTTATAGTTATTGTGAGGAAACAAGAATGATTGATTGCGCAGCTGTTGATTGTTGTTCTGATTGTTGTTTTGATTATGATTGTTCTGATTTTGATTGTTTTGATTGTTATTGTGATTCTAATTTTGGTTTTGATTGGTGTTGCAATTATTTTGATTGTTATTGTTGGACGCTTGAATAGTTTGAACATGCTTGGCATTAATCACTCCATCATTAACAACTCCTTTGTTTTTACTCCAGAATTTTGGTTTATCATTATTGGAAAGAGTATAATGTTTGATGCTACCTCTTTGAAAAAGGTCATCTTCAATGTTGTTTCCCTTCTTGACAAGGGATTCAAAGGTGTCAGGTGAAGCCATTTTCATTTGGAAAGATATCTCAGAGATCAAATTCTCTGTGAAGATGTCAATTAAATGACTATCAGGTATTTTCCATGGCATGTGATTTGAAATATGTATCCATTGTTGTAAGAAACTAGAAAAGGTTTCTCCATTCTTTTGTTTAGTATTGCACAAATCGCTGAGTGTTGCTTGATGCTCAATGTTATACAAATATTGTCCAACAAATTTCTCTGCAAGATCAGAGAAAGTAGAGATTGACCCATAAGGAAGGGTCATGAACCATTCCAAATTTGCGCCTCCAAGACTCCTAGTAAAGAGTCTTTTTAGGTAATTCTCATTATGTGCAACTTCTTGACATGCAATGTAAAACTCTTTGAGATGTTGTAGAGGGCATGTTTCACCTTTGTATTTCTCAAATTTAGGCATCTCAAAGTTTGGTGGGAATGGTTGTATTGTGATAGACTTGTCAAATGGATAGGGACAAATCTCCTCAAAAGAAAAATCCTTCTTGCCCCCATTTTGTAAACCTTGTACAATACTTTTGAGCTCATCAAATTATTGAGTGAAATCTGGAGTATTCTGTGGAATAAATGGTGGCACATAAGCTCCTCCTCCAAACTGTGAGGCTGAAAACCCCGTGGAGGTCACACCAACAGTAGGAGGTATATATTGATAGGCTTGAGATCTATTGGTTGCAGATGTCTTCATCCCTATTGTTTGAAATAGAGATGATGTAGGAAAGGTGATGGAAATCTTCCCTATGTTGTTGACATTAGCGCTTGCTCCTTGAGTCATCGTCGTTTGAGTTCTATTATGTGCAGTATTGTTTGGCAAAGCACTTAGGATTTGTTGAATTTGTTCTTGTGTCAATTGGGGAATTGATGCAGTTGTTGACACAGATGTTGAGGTAGGTATTGATGTGGGAGGTTCACTAATAGGTATTTTACCAGTGTCATGTGATGATGTAACATTTGAGGTAGAAGCCATGGCTGCAGTAGTAGCAGGAGTGGCTTTGGTGAAGTTTCAGGTAAGGAGTGTATCATCAAAGTCAGCAGGTACTGTGATGCCATTTTGAACAAGATTCAAGAATATTTTGTCGTTGTTTTGCATAATGGCTTTCTCAACCATTTCTAAATTGTATGGATCGCTAAGGAAGTCAATGACTTGGGTAGGTCTTTCTTCTTGTTCCACTAGCTCAGTTTCTTCAGGAACTTTCTCAGCTTGTACTTCAGTTCCTTGAAAGTATTGATTGGTGAAATGATTCTCCTCAAAGGTAGCGGTGTTAAGTGTTGCACGCCTCATGTTTCTAGCTTGGTATCAAGTGACTACCATACAATGGTAGACTTAGAAGAATGGAAGATAAGAAGGTGTATGAAATGAAATGGAGCAAAGATCTTGATTCTAAATTTGATTAGATTTGATTGATTGATGTTTGATTAAGGATTGATGGATTAATTTGATTAAGGATTGATGGATTGATTGATTAAGGATTGATTTAAAGGTTTTTGGAACAAAACCTAAGCATGAAAAAACCTTGTGATGATACAAACACAAAAGGATTTGAAGTGATACATGTTCTACTTGAAGATGGACTTGTGATCTCAAGCAAAATGGGAAATCACTAAGGGATTAAAATCACTTGAGACGGACTGATGGTCTACAAGTAATGTTGTGTTTGTTTCAGGATGAAGGTTTGTAATACTTTGATTAAGGCCTTTCAACCTAAAAGGATTGGTTTGATTTGATGATTTGATCTAATACTCCAAAAGAAGGAAGAATGATGATGGAAGAATTTGAAGAATTGATCCTAGAAGCAAGAGGTTATCTAATCGTATTGCTCAATGGCAATGAAAGTGTTGTTGATAGGATACTTGGCCATGAAATTGTAGATCTTGTTGTTATAAATGATTTTATCAACTTTCTCACGATACTCAATCTCTTGTTTGATAGATGTAGCAATGTGTTGATATTCCTTGGATTTTTGAGTAGTTTCTTTCTATTCTCAATAGAGTAGAGGTTTTGGAAGATTAACCTCCTTATGTTTCTTGGAACCAATCATGTCATATGAAAAATCTAGTTTTAACTGAATGACTAAGTGATCTAGGACAAATGATATCAGGGTCCTACAGAAGACCAAATTTTGGATATGTTAGCAGTTTTGGAAGCTCACTGTTTTCAAGTGGAGACGGCAGTCTCAGACGCAGCTCGCGATATGTGCAGACGGTGATCTGCATAGATGGTGATTCCAGAGCGGAGACGACCGACTGTTGCTAAGGCAGTGTATTGAAATTTTGGTCAGATTTTGATCTTCAGTTTGATTTTGGATAAATTTGTTCGATGGAAAGAACCAATTTTAGCACACTCAAACTAGAAAAATAACAGACATATGTCTCAAAACAATCCAATAAGGGACAAAGCAACCTTGAGGGATACAAGAAAATGTGACTTTGGGAAACTTTGATTCAAATTGAAAATTTTTGTTTGTGTATGTTCAAGTGACTCTTTCAAGCCACTTATGTTTTAACTTAGTTTATCACAACGAAGACAGTTCAAATAGTAGCTACCTTAGGAAATTGGTTTCACATGAAATATTATAGGCCCATTGCTTGGTAGTCCTTCAGCTTACACAACAGTGTCACCCCCGGAAGGGTGCCCATATTTTTGCCTTTTACCAGGTATTGTTGTCGTGCTACAAAGATCTCTTTCGCAACACAATACCCTGGGACACATATGATGGGAATCTTGGGGGGAGAATCTTCCCTCCCCTTGCACTATAATAAATCACCGTTTAGAGGTGAATTGGGTAGGCTACTAAGTTACAGTTGCTAATAAGATTTTGTGGCATCCCCGCAATGGTTTGTATGGTGTAAGACACTTAGGTCTCTAGTTCAACCATGCCAATATGTTGAGGATATTCACTCAGTATGGACTACCATTAAACACGACCCGCCTGAGCTTGAAGGGATAAAGCAGACCTTTGGGTCACACTTTATTTCTATACCAGCCGAAGGGATTACCGTTTTGAGGTCATCCTCTAAAGGGGAAGTGCACCCTCTAGATAGGCCTCTACAAGCTTGATTAAGCTAAGCTTTCCCTTCACCCAAGTTCCACGAAGACGAGGGGAGAGGATACAACTATAACTTAATCATAGTGTCACATATTTTAAAGGGAACTATCTAATGCCAAATAGCTCAAAGGAAGTTTTGAAAAACACTTCTTCAAATACACCGAAAAGAGTTCATTCCAAATTGAACCTAATTAGAGCAACTATGTGTTTTCTACCTAAGTAAAATACACAATAGTGTGATTAACATACAAGTTCAATTTGTTTCCCACACAGCAAAGAGGAAAGCTTGTAAAACTGTGTTTATTTTCCTTAAGTCATTCAAGATTGATGAAGTTCATTCCCTTAAGCATTCAAGATTAGATGAGGTTCATTTTTTCTTAAGAAACATACATTCAAAGATAAATGATTAAACATACAAGTTTATTCCAAAAAAACTGTTAAAACTTCAAGGAAACCTGCATGAAACTATTAGTAGTTTTCTGATCTTTGAAATGTGAAATGTTGCAAAAGATGAAAAACCACAGGGAAATCATGCAGATGACAATCCGTGCAAACGGTGATCTACAGATACGGTCGTTCACCTGCACAGACGATCGATTAAAAAACACAGTCAATTTCTATTACAAAAACAACTTAACATAAAAATAAGATTTTTATCAAATCTTAGCAGCATTTAACTCCTACAAAGTATGATCCTGTCAAAAACCCGAGAGTTAAAACACTTAAAACTTGATAAAAAAATAGTTTAAACCATATTTTTGCAAGTCTATTTTATAACAGGCAAAGACGATGGTTTATATGCGCAGACGGTGAAGTATCATAGACGGCGGTCTACACAGATGGCATTCTGGAAACGTAGACGAGTATATGTAAAAAGTTTCCAAAATTCTAAAAAACACAAGAAAAATGTTAGAAAAATAGGGACGTGGGCCCCACTAGGCGTGCCAAAATGTATGTGATGAAAATTAACATGTCCAAGACAATCACTAAAACATGCAAATGTTAGAGGTTAGTCATTTAAAGCAAGATTCAAATAGTTAACATGTTCAAGTGAATGAAATAAAGAAGATAAGAACTAACACCACAACCTCCGATGAGCCAAACAAGGGCACCCAATGCCTTGTTGATTTGCTCTTAGAGATTATTGTGGGTGTGCTATCCCAACACAACAACTTAATCCCACTATGATTTGGATGGATGAAACTATAATGCAAACTAATGATGGATGAAGAGCTCAAGAACAAGTATGAAGAACTTGTCTCAAGTCATTCACCATTGATGAAGATGAAAACTAATCTAGATTAATATGCAAAGACTAACTAAGATTCGTTCCATTATAGACCTAAGATGTGATATCTAGATTCAAAAATGAAATAAATATGAAATTAACTAAGATTTCTATGAAAATGCTAAATTGCTTAAAGACATCTAGAGGTAAACTAGCATGATAACAATGCATAAAAGGGAGATGATTTGCTCTTGACAATGGCCTCTATTTATAGATTTTTTGGAGGAGAGAGAGGGCTTGGATGAGGTGGAGATCATGTGGCATCCACATAGGTGTCACATGAGGGACACATAAGCCATGCAAGAGGCCCGCTTTTCTCACACATGTGTGAGCAACTTTGGATGTGATGGGTCAAAGTGTACTTAAAGTACACATGTGAAGGATCTTGTAAGAGGTGTAAGAGTTTTGAGCCAATGAGACACTTTTAGAAAGTGTAAGAGGGTGTCATCATAGGTGTAAGAAACTTTATTGGTACCAAATAAGGATTATTTGGAAAAGTGGATTTTTAAAAATTTGCTCACACATGTGTGAGCAAATAATTAGGACTAATTGGTGTAGAAATCAAGAAATTAGCCTAATTAACCTTAGTTAATTAGTAAGTAGGTTTATTTGGTGAGAGTGATGTGGGGTAGGGTAGGATCTAGGTTCAAATTAGCTTAATCTAAATTTAAAATTTAGATTAATTATAGTTTAGTAGAATTTAAGTCATGTGAAGGAATAAATAAATTAAAAATTTATTTAAAAGGGATTAATGAGGGGTAATGTATATAAATGAAATATAATGCATTAAAGGGGATAGTATTTAAATTAAATTTAAATGCTAACGAAAGTGAATTATATTTAATTAAATAAATAGAAGAATATAACAAATATAATTAATTAATTAAATTAAATATAATGCTATGGGAATATTAATTAAATTAATATAAGGACAATTTTAGACGTCTACAAAAGGTACTTCACAAAAATAGACCTAAAAAGTGGCTACCATCAGATAAGAATCAGAGAGGAGGATGAACGGAAGACAACTTTCAAAACTAATGAGAGACTCTACGAATGGCTTGTCATGCCATTTGGGATCTCAAATGCCCCTAGCACATTCATGAGATTGATGAATGAGGTGTTCAAGGAATTCATTGGAAAGTTTGTAGTACTATATATAGATGATATATTAATATATAGAAATACTAGAGAAGAACCTATAGATGATTTGAATATGGTTTTGAAAAGGTTCCATGAGAAGAAGCTAATGATAAATCTTGAGAAGTGTGATTTTATGAAACAAGAACTTGTCTACTTGGGTTTTGTGATCTCCCATGGGGACTTGAAGATGCATCCCTCTAAAGTAGAAGTCATCTTAAGTTGGCCTAAACCAAGGACTATAGGAGAGGTAAGAAGATTCTATAGTCTTGCCACTTTCTATATAAATTTTATCAGAAACTTTAGTGAGATATGTGAACCAATCTTGAAGACTATCAAAGGTGGAGGTAAGACAAAATTTGTTTGGACTGATGATGCAGGTAAGGGATTTGAATACCTTAAACAAAGGGTAGCAAGCCAATCCATCCTAGTGCTCCCTGATTTTGATAAGTTTTTTACTATTGAGTGTGATGATAGTAATGTGGCTATTGTGCTATGTTGAGTCAATATGGAAGGCCAGTATCTTTCTTTAGTGAGAAATTTAATGAAGCAAAGAGAAAGTATTCCTCTTATGATTCAGAATTGTATGATATGGTGAAAGCATTAAATAAGTGGAGACACTATCTTCTTCCAAAAGAGTTTATTTTTTATATGGATAAGCATGCCTGGAGTTACTTGAATTCATAGGATAAACTAAGTCATAGACACATGAAATGGGTGGAGTATTTGCAAGCATACACCTTCACCATTAAACAAAAGAAGGGGTAGGTAAACAAGGTGGCTGATGCATTACGTAGAAGGGTTCTTACTGTGCAAGAGATACATTTGTAGAGTATTAGAATGGATGCCTTCAAAGATATGTACAAGTAAGATGTGGATTTCCAAGAAGCATACAAAGTATGTGAAGGGTTTATTAACACTTTTGATAGTAATTTTTTTGAGTATACATTGAAAAATGGATTTTTGTTTAAAGTTGGACAATTATGTGTACCAAAGGGTTCTATGAAGGAAAAATTGATAAAGGAGAACCTCAATGGTAGTCTAGGGGGTCACTTTGGTCTGAATAAGACTCTAGATTTGGTAAGGGGATTCTATTATTGGCCTAGGATGCAGAATGATGTAAGAAAATATGTAGAAAGTTGTACCACATGTCAAATGGAAAAGGCATCATCTAAAAATGCAGGGTTGTATCAACCCCTTCCAATTACCAATAGGCAATGGGAGAGCCTTAGCATGGATTTTGTGTTAAGATTGCCTAAGACAAAGGATGGGTATGATAGTGTATTTGTTGTGGTGGACAGATTTAGCACACTAGTACAAAATCAATAATATATGACTAAACAAACTAATAAAAATGTATATAAATGACTAAACTTAGCCATGTGACTATTAGTATTTAATTTGTAGTCATTTATAATGTGACTAAATTTACTACTAAACGATTTAGTCGCGGATTTAGTTGTGTATTTAGTCATTTATAAGGCGACTAAATTTACTACTAAATGATTTAGCCATGTATTTAGTAGCGTATTTAGTCATAGATTTATTCATTGATTTAGTCATATATTTAGTGATTAATTTAGTCATATTAGGGCATCATGGAATCAAACCACCATCCTCCTGTTGTAAAGTAGGTTCTCTTCCATTGAGCTAGTACCCTTTAAAGAACAAGAGTTGTGATACAACTTGAGTCCCCACCTAATCCCTGTTATAACAAATAGTAGAGAGAAAATGTTGATGTGTGTTGTGGAGGTTGGATACATCGCATTTGAGGAATCAATACTAGTTGGTGAATAATGAGTTCCACTCCTATGAATAGCTAAGAAATGTAGCATGATGTTCCTTCTAGTGGTCCTCTAAAATGTTATACAATCCAAAGTTCATTGAGTATTAAGGGGTATGAGAAAAGTCTAAAGACAAATAAGCTAAATGAATAACACCATCTACTTATCCTATTGAAATAATTTTTCTTAAAGAACTATTCCCTTGAAAAGAGGTGTTCTTTAGGTGAAGTTGAGATGCCTATAACCAAATGAAATGCATGGACAAGAAAACATATTTATAGAAGACCTTGGATTACATCGAACCATAGAAAATTTTAGCAAGTAGGCTTAAATCCAAGCTTCTAAAACCATTCCAACATCCTTACATCCAATGACATTTAAAGGACGTATTTTACGTTATATTTCTATATTTATTAGAAGCCAAAACTCAACACACCCATTTAATAATCTAGCAATGCAATTTCTATAATAGCATTGGTATTTCAATTCAAACTTGGATAAAACCAACAACATATAACATACTATAAGATAATACAATCATCAGTTTACCATTGTAGTTTGTAGCATTGGACACTTAAATCATGTTACAATATAGACTGGAAACAACAATACCAAGTGTAAATAAGGTTAAAACATCTATTTAAAAAAAAAAAGCATTACCTTAATAGGCAAGTGAATTTTCTGAATATTTTACTTGTACTTGTGTATAGGTGTTGTCCTTTTCCATCTGCTATCATATCCCTTTTCACTTCCATTTCCAATGCCTGCATTTTTGCCTTCCCGAAAACCTTCAAGAAATCCCACCAAAAAGAAATAAATCAATTACAAACTAATCATCATGTTTCTAAACCTGAATATTGTGCATTACGAATTCCAATATTCCTTAACAAACATATTTAATCTTATCATTCCACAAGAACTTAGAAGTGATGAAATACAAGATGATTAAAATAAATGCATCAAACAATAACTATTAGTTGATGCATAGGAGAGGATTTACTTTAAACTACCTGGATCATTGTGTTGTATGCTATGACATCTATTTTCAAATCCCCAAATGCCTCTCTGTGTAGAATGTCTTTCTAAATATATTAGAATATATTTAGACAATAATCTTAAGCACAATAATCTGTCACCTTTTAGGACAACTTATCAGCACAGCTGAGTTTTAGTATTTCTAACTAAAAATTAATTTTGGCCAAACATATGGTCTAGCTATATTCATTATAGTTAAGTTAGATAAGGTTTTTAACTTTTCCAATTGGAAATGTCTATTAAATGCATGTTTTATACCACTTTGAAGCCAATTACCGTAGAAATAAAATTATTTCAGAAAAGTGACGTTT
>MU225864.1:1343878-1356372 GCA_018584345.1 Thuja plicata
CATAGTCTATTATAATTAAAAAATATTGCAAGTAGGTATTTTAACAGTCAAGGAGATGTTGATTCGGAGAAAGAAAAAAAATAGTAAAACATATTAAATAAATTTGAAAAATATATGGTGCACTAGAGGAGAGATTCCTCTTCAAGAATATATATTTCTTTTTTTGATTGGGATATATTTGTTATGAAAAATATGGCGGGAGATGAAAAGTGTCGATTTCAGGTGAGTTGGAATTTGAAATGTTATAAAAGAGAAAATATAGGTCACAAACCAATTTTTATTTCTTCATGCACTAGCTATATATGTCATCTATAACATATTTTGAAATTAGGGGAAAAAATATTTATTTACATATAATGTTTTGGTGGGAACTAGACCCCTAATTTTCAACATGTTTCTGCAACTGAAAAACCATCTTTAAACATTTAAAAAAAATATCAAAACTTATTCAAAAAAAATATTAAAAATATTAATCATAAACTTCATCCATTTTAAAACATTTTATTAGTTTACATCATCTTCAAATTCTAAACATAAATGTCACTTTTATACTATTGAAGCTGAACAACTTTGATTTTGTCGTCCTTTTCCTTTGTAAAAGGGTGACAGATTATTGTGCTTTTACCCTTCTGTCAAATCAACCTTTCCAGAAATGGACCATGTCTTTAATAATATATTATAAGTTTTCATACCAACAGTCACACCTGAGTTCTGCTCATATATTCATAAAATTTAGAAAAGTAGGAAAAAAATGGAATCAAAAAGAAATAAATATAACTTTTAGAGCATGGAGAAGATTAAAGAAGAATAAGACACAAGTAGAATGGGGATGGGAAAATTTTATAAAAATGTGAACTTCGATTTGAATTGTTTAACATTAAAATGGAAAATTAATCTTCCAACAATGACACAACTTCATCCTATTTTAAAAACAATACTATGAGATTTGACAAACAAAAGTAAATAAAAAGAGTGTGAGGCCTACCCAACCCATCATACATTAGCATTGTTTTTCTTTTCTATACTCTACAGTTGATACTGATTTTGTTATTTTGAACTAGTGGGACACATGTATTAATTTATGGATCTGTTGAATCCTTTGCTTGTATACAACACCTGATTATGTAATCAGGGAACCTATGTGATACTTTATGTTAGTGATGCAGACTTCCGTTTATGATTAAGTTTTAATGATGCATTATATTGAATCAGTATGTAGATGTTATAATGATGTACAAAGATTTAGGAAAATTTTATTATGCTTATTTAATTAAATACAGATGTTGTTTTAATTTCAAAGAGCTATTGTTTAATGCAAGTGTTAGTGCATGATAATTTTTTTTATGTTTTATATGATGTTATATTGGACCTACTGATGTGTGCAATGAATGTGCAGGAAAGTTGACCATGGTTCTAAAAATGGGGACTCAAAATTGAACCTATGTGAATTTTGTGAATACTAAGGTTCTATCTATACGTAGAGACATGAACCTCATTGTTTAGTCTTTTATTTGCGAAAGTAACTTGTTTGATTTTTTTTAAATTTAGTAATGTTATTGGTAATTAATTCATGCCTTTTGTTAATGTGTTGTGTCAATTTTGACAAATTTAAGTACTTATGTGTTGGCATGGCTAGTAAATGTAGCTAGAGGGTTACCTAGTGTAGTACCCAAGCTTACCTTGAGTTAGGAAACTTCTAGATGGATCAACTTGAGTTGGAATTCGTGAGTTAACTTTGGGTGGAGTTTAGGAGGGTCTTTTGGGCTCCCAAAGAGTAACTAGTATCAAAACTAACTACCCCACTTGGTATCTTAGGGGTTAGGGATCATTTTCAGCCCATTAAGAGTCTTTAAACTCATTTATGACATCCCTAAATTCTTCATTTTGAAGAGTGACGATTTTAGAGATTTGGAAAATTTTGGTTAAGCCATCCTTTCTTTCCTTGTATGCATTTAACTCCATTTATGGAGAAGGAATGCAAGTGGGAGATGGGATGGGTTAGGGTATCTTCCTTATTAATGAATCCTGATATTTTTAGGGAGAAGGCCTTTATAGAGAATAGTTTAGTGAGAGCTTGGGCTGTTCACCCACTCTCTAATTTTAGAGACAAGATCATATTAGAAGGAGAATTTTGGGGAAGGAAGAAGGATTGGAAGGAAAATCTCTTCACAAGCCACCGTTCATTTTTCCATAGCTTGGATTCAGGTTGGCCTCTTACTGTAAAGAAGAATTGATATTGTTTATGCATGTAAAAATCTTAGAGCTCCATTAATGGAGTCTTGTATGTAGTTTTGTTACTCCATGTAAGATTATGTTTGAGTATGCTTACGTTGCATTTCATTTTGTGCTTATACTTGTTTTGGGAGTCTTCAAGGTACACTCACCCTTGGGAGGGTAGAGTAACTTTGAAGGGGTGATATGTTGAGATACCAAGTAGTGTAGATTTGTCCATGTGTGGAGGGATAGACGTGGGTGTTTTTGGTCGCCGTGATGCCAAGCAAGCCTGAGGGCACCAGGGGATCATAAGGAAAAGTTTTGATGTCTGGAGGCCATAGTTTTTGTATCTTGAGGAAGCGAGTTTGTTCAAGTCCATGTGTGGATTGATTTCGGTATTTTGTGCTATGGCTTATCCTCCTAAGCTAGTCCACTATCATCCCATTTTGGAGAAGGCCTCTTGGAGGCCTTCCTTTTGTTAAGCCATGGGAGGGAACTTCTTGTTGAATTTTTTGAGTGTGTAATTTTGTTTTCATGTTTGTTGTTCCTATTCAGTTTTGGATCCCAAAGCTCAGGGGTGGCCTTGTAAAGGTCTAGGTTGGGAGGTGAGCCTCCATGGTCAACCCACGTCTTATTATAGGTTCAACTAGAGCTCTTAGGAAGTTATTAGGAGTTCTTGGAAAAACTAAAGGAAGGAGGCAGTGAGGGGTTCGCCTTGATCCTAAAGCCAAAGGATAGGGTATTAGACAGTAAGGAGAAATAAATTCCAAAAGAAGTTTTTGGACTATTGGACAGATATAGTGGTATAGTGAGTGATGGGAACCCTGATTCTTTACCTCCTGTTAGAGACATCAGTCATTAGATAGACTTACTACCAGGAGCCACTCTCCCAAACAAAGAAGCCTACAAGATGACACCAGCACAGAATGAGGAGATAACTTAATAGGTGCAAGAGTTATTGGACAATCGATTAGTGAGAAAAAGTCTTAGCTCATGTACAGTGCCCACATTTTTAACCCCTAAAAAGGATGGAAGATGGAGACTATGTATAGAGTCTTGAATAATAATTAGGATCACTATAAGGTACAAATTTCCTATCCCTAGAATGGAAGACCTAATGGATTTTTTAGGAGGGGCAAGGTACTTCACAAAATAAGACCTAAAAAGTGGCTACCATCAGATAAGAATCAGAGCGGGGGATGAATGGAAGACAACTTTAAAAACTAATGAGAGACTCTACGAATGGCGAGTCATGTCATTTGGGATCTCAAATGCCCCTAGCACTTTCATGAGATTGATGAATGAGGTGTTGAAGGAATTCATTGGAAAGTTTGTAGTAGTATATATAGATGATATATTAATATATAGTAAGACTAGAGAAGAACATATACATGATTTGAATATGGTTTTGAAAAGGTTCCATGAGGAGAAGCTAATGATAAATCTTGAGAAGTGTGATTTTATGAAACAAGAACTTGTCTACTTGGGTTTTATTATCTCCCATGGGGACTTGAAGATGGATCCCTATAAAATAGAAGCCATCTTAAGTTGGCCTACACCAAGGACTATAGGAGATGTAAGAAGATTCTATGGTCTTGCCACTTTCTATAGAAATTTTATGAGAAACTTTAGTGAGATATGTGAACCAATCTTGGAGACCATCAAAGGTGAAGGTAAGACAAAATTTGTTTGGACTGATGATGCAGGTAAGGAATTTGAATACCTTAAACAAAGGGTAGCAAGCCAACCCATCCTAGTGCTCCCTGATTTTGATAAGTTTTTTACTATTGAATGTGATGATATTAATGTGGCTATTGTGCTATGTTGAGTCAAAATGGAAGGCCAGTAGCCTTCTTTAGTGAGAAATTTAATGAAGCAAAGAGAAAGTATTCCTCTTATGATTTGGAATTGTATGCTATGGTGAAAGCAATAAATAAGTGGAGATAGTATCTTCTTCCAAAAGAGTTTATATTTTATATGGATAAGCATGCCTGGAGTTACTTGAATTCATAGGATAAACTAAGTCATAGACACATGAAATGGGTGGAGTATTTGCAAGCATACACCTTCACCATTGAATACAAGAAGGGGCAGGTAAACAAGGTGGCTGATGCATTACGCAGAAGGGTTCTTACTGTGCAAGAGATACATTTGTAGAGTATTATAATGGATGCCTTCAAAGATATGTACAAGTAAGATGTGGATTTCTAAGAAGCATACAAGGTATGTGAAGGGTTTATTAACACTGTTGATAGTAATTTTTTTGAGTATACATTGAAAAATGGGTTTTTGTTTAAAGGTGGACAATTATGTGTACCAAAGGGTTCTATGAAGGAAAAATTGATAAAGGAGAACCCCAATGGTAGTCTAGGGGGTCACTTTGGTTTGAATAAGACTCTAGATTTGGTAAGGGGATTCTATTATTGGCCTAGGATGCAGAATGACGTAAGAAAATATGTAGAAAGTTGTACCACATGTCAAATGGAAAAGGCGTCATCTAAAAATGCAGGGTTGTATCAACCCCTTCCAATTACCAATAGGCAATGGGAGAGCCTTAGCATGGATTTTGTGTTAAGATTGCCTAAGACAAAGGATGGGTATGATAGAGTATTTGTTGTGGTGGATAGATTTAGCACACTAGTACAAAATCAATAATATGTGACTAAACAAACTAATAAAAATTGTATATAAATGACTAAACTTAGCCACGTGACTATTAGTAGTTAATTTGTAGTCATTATTTGGAATTTGCAAATTGTAAGTTTAAGTGCATGGTTAGTCTGAATATATTTTATGAAATTGAGTTCAATTATTAAGTTCTTCATCATTTTGCATTTTCTTATGGATTTGGTGAATGCTTAGTAATCTAAAAGCCTTAAGTGTAACTAATGAATATTGCATCCACTTTTGCTGAGTTGTTTTTCCTTGGCAAAGAAAAGTTGGATTTTCTAAATTTCATTAGTAAAAAATGATAGATTTTCATTGGATTGAATTTAGAGTTGGATTATATATAGACCTATAAATTTTTATCTTTCCGAGATATATTTTGGAAGATTTTTAAGAAATTTAAAGACATCATTGGGTGTTGATAGATCTAAATGTAATGAAGATCTTAGATCTTAAGATTTGCTTAGTCCTTTGTGTTGAGAGAAGAGAAAACTCTAAGAATACTTGTGTAAGTCCCCTCGTGATTACCAACAAATCATGTCATGTCACTAAATTATCCTCGCATTGTCAAGACCTGAATATCGAAACCTTAAGGTTATCCTATTTGATCGTGGTCAATAGCAAATAAGGTTGCCTAAACAAGAGAGGATAGGATATACTCTATGCATTTTATTCTGTGTTGGTGAAATACACACCCCTCATCAACACAATTGGTGAAAAAGGGGATTAAGCTAGAGCATACTAATTTGTTTTCACCAAAATGGTTCCACAGAGTGCTTGGGTTAGTCCCAAGAAGGTCTAAGTTTGCTAAATTATAATTTCCATTACATACTAGGTTTAGAAGCATTGTTGAAATAGAAGACATTCCTAAATTTTCACATCTTTTTCAGTCTCCTCAAGCTGGTACTTAGTCATTCCTATCCAATTAGCCCTAGTCCAATACCCAAAACCACCAATGGCTACTCTTTGGGTAGTGAATATAACCCATATGTCAAATTCAATGATTACCATGACATGTCAAAGAACCTTGACAAATTGTGTTCCAAGTTTATCGTCAATGATACGAGCAAGACTACAAAGGAACACCTTAAGGTTTTTAATTATAAATTACTTCTCCTATTCTAAAGATTGCATACACACATTATAAAAACTTATGATAACTTAGAAATGTAAATTTATTTATAAAGGTAAAGTTATCAAATCCATCTACATGGGTTAAAGAAATACATTCTATCATTCTAAATTGTTTCCAAAAAAAATATCTTTTGTTGTCGCATGCGTGTGTGTGTTAACATTCAAATGCTTGAATACAATTAAACCAAAAATATTAGTCAAATGATTCATAAGTCCCAAGGCCTTATGAATTGAATCTTATAAGCATAAAGTTACATATGCATTTGCATGATGCAAGAAATCCTTTCCAAAACTATCTTGTATTGCCTCCATTGCATACAAATATGTATGCTTACAATAATATTCAAATAGTTTAAAATAAGCTAAACAAAAATAGTTAGCCATATGACATAAGTTTTTTAAGATTATGAATTCCTCTTTATAAAATATTGACATGCGACAAGCACAAAAAATGAAGATTCTTAATATTGTTGTGTATGGAATTTACTCCAGGAGATTTGCTAGGTATGCAACTAATGCAAAATTATTCAATTCACATCTTATCAAATAGAATCTAACCTTTATTAACATCCATTAGTTTTCTAACAAGTGAATAAAGTAGTCAATCTACCCATATTATGATGCAATTCTGATATTATTTTTAATCCTATAGATCCATCCCTTTGTGTTTCTCTACAATTATAATAGTCTTGATACTCTTGAATTCCTCTTGTTTTAAAACTATTGTCATTGCAAATACCTATGAAATATTCTATTTAGCTCTTTCACAACCACTTTGAAATCTAAACCTCATTCATGGTAATTTAGAAATCTCATTATGCACAAATTTATAATTCCATGAGTATGTGATTGTAGTACAATATAAATTGCGATTCTATCTTTGCATATACAAATATTATTGCCATCTTTGTAAGATGAATCTACAAACCTCATTATGCATATTTTTTAGTGCCACTCAAATTTGCTAATTACAATATAAACAAAATTAGCATTGTTTTACATCTTCTTAGATAAATTGTAATAGTTTATTTCTGATTTAAATTAAACAGATAAAAACTAAATTAATTTAAAACATAATTGTAAAAATCACAAATCTAGTATCTATCTTATCAAGCAAAAGTATATGAACAAAAGAAATATCTGATTATAAATTAAACAAAATCTACATATACTTTAATAGAATTATATACCTAATCTAGAATGTGTAATTTAAAACAAAATCTACATATACTTTAATAGAATTATATACTTAATCTAGAATGTGTAATTTAATCTGAAATGTTCAGCCTAACATAGGTATAATTGATTTAAAATTTTAAAAAACTATACAAAATAACAAGGGTTGCATGTGAACCCTCTTTCATTTTCTGCTGGTAAAGCATCATTTCCTTTACTTGAAGATTACTCACATTTTGATTTTTCCCCATTCTTCACCTCCCCTATCTTTTCATTTCGTACATATTCAGATTTCCTGAAAACAATTCAATAAAACGTCCATGCTATCATAACATAGATTTTGACGAATACACCAACAATGTATATAAGCAATGATCTGCATTCCACTCTATGCATCTAGTTTTAGAAAGCCAACAGCATGGTGAAAATTGCTAAATGCTTGAAAAGAAAAACTACGAGGAAACTGAATATAAATTGTGTACCTTAATTACTACTGCCAATCTGACATGGAGCATATGATATCACCAATGATCTCCACACGTACCATGTTGAAAATGATTGAAACTGTTTGCATCTCTCACAACAATTTCTCTTCCAAAAATATTCGAGATAATTTCCGATGCAGTGTGGCAATCAGCACACATTTGAAGATTCTTAACAACTCTAATAGTTGTTCTATTGGGTTTGCAATCGCCAACTTTTCACTATGGTAGAAGAGAAATAATTATTTCTCCTCTTCCACATCATTAAGTGAATGTCTTGAATCTGGAAAATATCCTGCTGCCTTCATCTCTCAAACCAGCCTTCTCCAACTTCACATTAATTTCCTTGTGTCTGTGGTTGTGATCCAACTTCACATAAATTTCCTGCACAAAAAGCATGTACCATTTTATGGTCTTCAATCCAACTACATCCTATGATCTTTTTAATTCCTCTATCTTTCATCTGTCTCCTTACCATTTGAACCTCACCCCACCAGCTCTCTTCTGCATATATGTTAGAGAGAAGAACATAAGTCGCACAATTTTTAGGATCCAGATCAAAAAGTATCATCGCTGTAAATACTCCTAAGCCTATATTCATATGTGATCTACAGGAACCAAGAAAACACATCCACACATCGCCCACAGGTTTAAGTGGCATCTTAATAATAGATTTTAGGGCGTCCTCAAGATAGCCAGCACGGGCAAGAAGGTCGACCATGCATACATAATGATGAACTGTAGGCGTAATGCAATAATGGTTATCCATGTGGTTGAAGTATGTAAGGCCCTCATCAACTAAACCTGCATGGCTGCATGCAAATAAAACACAGGCGAAGCTCACCATGTCAGGAAGTATTCCATAGTCCTTCATTGATTCAAAGATTTCGAGAGCATCCTTGCAAAATCCATTTTGTGCGTAACCTGCAATCATGGCATTCCATGAGACCAAATTTCTTTGAGGTATGTTGTCAAACAGTTCCCGTGCCTTGTCTATGTTTCCACATTTTGCATACATGTCTACCAGGGCACTTGCAACTACAGCATTTGAAGAAAACCCACCTTCCATTATGCTTTGATGGATATCCATACCTTGCTTCAAAGCTCCCATTTTGGCACAGGCTGAAAGGATGCTGGTTAAGGTAAAGGAGTCTGGCTTTGCACCTGCGAATCGCATTTGCTTGTAAGTTTCTAAAGCTTTTTCAAAAAAATCATTTTGCACATATCCGACAATCAAAGTAGTCCATGAGACCACATCTCTTTGAGGCATTCTGTCAAAAAGTTCACGTGCCTTGTCTATGCTTCCGCATTTTGCATACATGTCTATCAGGGCATTTACAACTACAACATCTAACAAAAATTCATTTTCAATTATGATTTCATGGATGGCTGTCCCCAGTTCCAAAGCTCCAATTTGAGCACAGGCAGAGAGTATGCTAGCAAAGGTTGAGGAGTCTGGCTTTACATCCACCAGTTGCATTTGCTTAAAAGTTTCTAATGCCTTTTCAAAAAACCCATTTTGAACATATCCTCCAATCATGACAGTCCATGAGACGACATCTCTTTGAGGCATTCTGTCAAACAACTTACCTGCCTTGTCTATGTTTCCACATTTAACATACATGTCTACTAAGGCACTGACAACTACAACATTTGATAAAAATCCCCCCTCCGTTATGCTTTGATGGATATCAATGCCTTGTTCCAAAGCTCCCATTTCTGCACACGTTGGAAGAATGCTTGCAAAGGTTGAGGAATTTGGCTTTACACCTGTCAGTTGCATTTGTTTAAAAGTTTCGAGAGCCTTGTCAACAAATCCATTTAGTCCATAGCCTGCAATCATTGCAGTCCATGAGACCACATTTCTTTGAGGCATTTTGTCAAACAGTTGACATGCCTTGTCTATTCTTCCACATTTTGCATACATGTCTACAAGGGCACTTGCAACTACAACATTTGACAAATATCCCTCTTCTGTTATCTTTTGATGAATATACATACCCTGTTCCAAAGCTCCCATTTTGATACAGACTGGAAGGATACTGGCAAGGGTTGTGGCATTTGGCTTTACACCTGCCAATTGCATTTGCCTGAAAGTTTCTAAAGCGTTTTCATCATATCCATTTCGTGCATATCCTACAATCATTGCAGTCCACGAAACCACATTTCTTTGAGCTATTTTGTCGAACAGTTTACATGCCTTGGCTATGCTTCCACATTTTGCATACATGTGTAGCAGGGCACTTGAAACTATAACATCCGACAAAAATCCCCCTTCCATTATCCTTTGATGGATGTCCATACCCTGTTCCAAAACTCCCATTTTGGTGCACACTGGAAGTATGCTAGCAAAGGTTGTGGAATTTGGCTTTACATCTGCCAATTGCATTTGCTTAAAAGTTGTCAAAGCCTTTTCAACAAATCCATTTTGAATACATCCTGCAATCATGGCATTCCATGAGACCTCATTTCTTTGAGGCATTTTGTCAAACAGTTGACATGCCTTGTCTATGCTTCCACTTTTGGCGTACATGTCTACCAGGGCAGTTGCAACCACAACATTTGGAGAAATATCTCTATCCTTCATGCTTTGATGGATATCTATGCCCTGTTGCAGAGCTCCCATTTCAGCACAGGCTGTGAGCATGTTGGCATATGTGAACTGATCGGGTTCGAAACCTGTTCGTTGCATTTGGTGAAACAGTGTGAGTGCCTCATGAGGACACCCATGTCTTCGGTATGCAGAAATAGTCATATTCCATGAGACGCTGTCTCGTTCTTTGATTCGGTCAAACACTTTAAGAGCATCCACCAGGCTTCCACACCTGTCGTACATGTTTATAAGCTTATTCTGAAGCCTTGTAGCAAATGCAAGTTGCCTGGGAAGAATGAAAGAGTGAACGTTTTTCCATTGTGAGAGGGCATTCTTGAGAATGTAGGTTTGCGATAACTGAAGATATGAAAAGAAGTCTCCATCAGGTTTTTGTATAGTAAGTAGAATGTGCAGAGCTTCCTTCAACTGTCCCTCTCTACACAATGCTTTGAATAGCATTCTACGGTTGTTGTTCAGTCGCCCTTAATGATATTGTAAGTAAGCCCGGGAGCATTTTCACGAGTTCCTCGTTATACAAATTATATCTTTCAAAGAAATGGCTGAATTATACTGCTAAGTTTTCTTATTCCAAACGCTACTACAGCAGTGGATCCTTCACAACATATGTATTCCACTTCCATTTTGAATAGGGTTTGTTCTAATGTTGACGACACCAAACCCTACAGTCCAACTACCAACGAGGGAAGAAAATCTCTAATACATGCGTTCGTCCAGTTTTCTTGTTTAACCATTTCTTGGAACTTTCAAGGGGAGAGACTCAACTAGAGGAAGGGACCACTAGTCGACATAGCATCATTTTTTGTTATAGGGACTTCTCAATACAAAATAATCTTGCATATCAATAAATGTACATAATTAACCCAAAATATATTTATTCAACCCTCAATATATGTTCATACATGAACAAGTAATAAATAGATAAAAAATTAAAAATTGAACCATTATTGGTTCTTATGTGATTGCCATACAATCTTCCTCGCACAAATTAAGTGAATAAATCATTTATTAAAAAGTCATATTGTTTACAATAACCACTTTATGCAAGTGGACCAAAAGTACAAAATTAGTCACATTACAAATACAAGAGAGTAGTTATTGGTCCCTCATATGACAATTTTAGAAATCAAACCGAACTTTATGGGTTCTCATATGCACATTCTCCCAAACAGGTTTGTACTCTTTGAGACATTTAATCTATCTACAAATAGTACCTGCATTTTCAACAACCGGTGTAAGGCTCCCATATAGACAAAATATATACATATATATATATATATATATATATATATATATATATATTTATATATTTGTAAGGCTAAATCCACACATGATAATTAAATTGAATATGCAAGCATAAAATGAACGATTGGTTGCAAACAATAAGAATTTACACAATCAAAATCTACACATACAAGCATTGAATTTGATATGCAGGTATGAAATAACTGTTTGGTTGCAATCAATAAGAGCTCAACTTGTAGTGCAAGAATGAATTGATGGGATGTTTCCCACAAGAATTCAAATTCGAAATTCAACAACCACAAATGGATGCATTCAACTTACACATTCGAATTTTCAAATTAATTTATAAAGGGCTTTTGTAAGTTCATTTGCATTACTACAAATAGGAAATTTGAATATTCTTTGCAGACCACGGAGGTGAAGCAGGAATTATCTTTTCATTATTGCAAAGTCTGAATATTCTTTGCAGACATCATAGTTGAAGGAATATATTTTGCACAATGTTAATCAAATAGACTTTCTTCAGGTTGGTACTGTAGACACCCGAAAATTGACAGGCTTGCGAATTTACATTAAAAACACTAATTTTCATCTATTAATTAATAGTTTTTTAATCATTAATTAATCATCTATTTTTCTCTAAATTTATTCCCCAAATCATCTAATCAAATTCTCAAAATTAATTAAATAATTAATTTTATTTAATTAATTAATTATCATTAATTAATTAATTAAATTCAATTTCCTATAGTTTAATTTTAAATATTTAAACTTACTAATTAAATTCTTGCAATTAAATTAATTTAATTGCATCAAATAAAACAATTCTAAATAAAAGAGAATTCAATTATCTCACATGTTGAAAACTTTAATTAAATAAATAAATTAAATATTCATTTATCTTCAAAGAGATAACTCCAATCAGATCACATGGGTAACTTCACCCACCTCTCCAGTCCACATGG
>MU225864.1:1377102-1407186 GCA_018584345.1 Thuja plicata
AGGTAACTCACAATTAGCTCTTCAGTCAACCAAACTCTATCTCCTCTTTACCAATTGAAGAGGTGGAGTTTACTGATGGCTTCTCCCATTCCTTTTAATCTCAACCGTTCATCTCCCTATCTCTGGGTTTGATCTCAACCATTCATATCATCCCCAATTCATATATAATAAACCCTTCATAACCATTTGAAGGATCCAGGATTTCAAGCTCTCATGCGCCATTACTATGTCAGTTTGGTTTTAGCATTCAAGCCATCTTGCAATCACACACCCATTTCAATTAGCAAATTCTCGACACTTCTCAAGTCATAGACGCTGTCACACCAATACTAAGCATCAAAAACAACATTTTGGAAGGAGCAGAAAGAAACAATAGAAGCTTCAAGCACTTTGGGGTTTGCATTCATTTGTTTTCTTTTCATTGCTTGTATATTTTATCGGTTACGTTTCAAGTTATTCATTTTAGTAGTTCTTGTGTACTTGATTTCTATCATTGTAAAACCTTTTCTACTAACCCTTGCCTTTGGAAATCTTGGGAACCATGAATCATGAAAAGAGAGGCGTATAGGTACACTATGCTTAACCTTTCTCATTTTATTTCATAGGTGAATATTGTGTAAACTTACTACTTTCTATGTTCTAAGTACATCAACTGCATCCTCATTAATTTATAACCTTATTTGTCATGCACATGTCACTTAGAGCACCAATACACAGTGTAACCTTCTACTAATGGCATCATCTGCATTTTCTAATCATATCACACTACTACATTTGGGGCCAAATTTAGATGGAAACTTCCAACGGATGCTTTTTTTGTGAATTTGGGCTTTTTTTTGTAATAGTCCCCGACGGTGTCGCAATTCTGATGGGCTTTAAGTAGACCATCAAAATGTCGACATATGCGGGGTATATTATAAAAAAAATTGAAACCAGATCATTTTGATTTTTATTGCCGAAGAGACAAAAGGAGCGGGATGAAGCAAAATTTAGGTCAAATTGCTAAGTGCGAAGACAGTGTAACTGGCTGGAGTGTAATGTCCTGTGTAATGGCTCCACTTTTTTTTTAATCTTTGATAAACATTGAAGGAGAAAAGTTATATCTACATGTACAAGGTAATAATTTGTTTTTTTGTTCCTCTAATTGTAACTGGATGGGGTGTAATGTCATGTATAATGGCTCCGAATTCTTGATCTTTGATCTTTGATAAACATTGAAGGAGCAAAGTTCTATCTACATGTACAAGGCAAATTTTTTTAATACAAACAAAATTCTATAGAGATCTATGTGATAAATGTATAGACTATTTTTATGTTAAATATATAATATAATAATCATTTAGAGCTCATATCCGATTGAAAGTTGTTTTAGGGTTTATTACTGTACGCCTCCTAATCGTGATTAATGGTTCCCAAGCTTTCCAAAGGCAGGGGTTAGTAGCACAATTTTGCAATGATATAAAACAAATATAACAAAGCTACCAATAACAGATAACTTGAAACGTAACCAATAAAATGTACAAGAAAAGAAAGGAAAGCAAATGAATGCAAACCCCAAAGTGCTTGAAGCTTCTATTGTCTCTCTCTACTCCTTCTGAAACATTGTTTTTGATGCTCAATATTGGTGTGGGCAGTGTCTATGACTTGAGAAGTGTCGAGAATTTGATACTTGAAATATGTGTGTGATCGCAAGATGGCTTGAATTCTAGAACCAAACTGACGGAGTAATGGCGCACGAGAGCTTGAAATCCTAGATCCTTCAAATGGTTATGAAGGGTTTATTATATAGGAATTGAGGATGAAATGAACGGTCGAGATCAATCCTAGAGATAGGGAGATGAAATATTGAGATCAAAGGGAATTGGAGAAGCCATCAGTAAACTCCACCTCTTCAATTGGTAAAGAGGAGATAGAGTTTGGTTGACTGAAGAGCTAATTGTGCGTTACCTTTTAGAACTGAAGAGGTGGGTGGAGTTACCCATGTGAATTGGAGAGATGGGTGGAGTAACCCATGTGATATGATTGGAGTTATCTCTTTGAAGATAAATAAATATTTAATTTATTTATTTAATTAACATTTTCAACATGGGAGATAATTGAATTCTTTTTTATTTAGAATTGCTTTATTGATGAAATTAAATTAATTTAATTGGAAGAATTTAATTAGTAAGTTTAAATATTTTAATTTAAATTATAGGAAATTGAATTTAATTAATTAATTAATGGTAATTAATCAGTTAAGGTTAATTAATTAAATAAAATTAATTATTTAATTAATTTCGAGAATTTGATTAGATGATTTGGGGAATGAATTTAGAAAAAAATAGACGATTAATGATTAAAAAACCATTAATTAATAGATGAAAATTAGTGTTTTTAATGTATAGTCGCAAGTCTCTCCATTTTAGGGTGTCTACATTTGCCCCTCTTTGATGCAATGTGACTTGTCACAGTGTGTCAAAGATTCTCTGATTTTGATCTTGCCCCAGCTTGCCCTGGTGATAGTAGGTGTATTTATGCCCCCTCAACAAATTTGAGGAAAAAGTTGCAACTTGAGCGTTAATTTGTTGAATTTGTAATTTCTGAATCTGGGTAGCTGACTGATTTGAAAAATGTGTTATATTGCCCTTGAAATTGACTGTCAAAGTTTCCGGGTACTGGGAAGAAAATTTGGGCGTCCTAAAGGAATTAAGGTTTTTGGAATTCCCTATAAGTATCCAAGAGGGCCCTTCATTTGTCACATTGCCTTCTTGAAGCTCTCAGAATCTTGGTGAGTTTGTCCTTAGCTTTCTGTGTTTTGCCTCTTATTTTCGTGAGATGGTGGGCTTACCTAGAGTTGCACACATTTCCGATCAAGTCTGGACATATCAGAGGCCAGCTGGCGTAGGACGTCTGGTGAGTGTTCTTGCTTTGCATGTCATCAATGCTTGTATTTATTTCTTTAATTTTTTTTGTTTTCTGTTAGTTTGCCAAGGTTGCCACAATCATCTGCGGTTTTGCCGCAATTGCAGTTTTAATGCCGCAATTATTGGTTATAAGCCGCAATTGATAAGAGAGCTGCTATTGCCAGTTTTGCATACCACAATTGCCTTTTGTCTTCTGCATTTGCCTTTTTATCTACCGCATTTTCCTATTTATTTGATTACTTGATTTTCTTGTTCTCATTTCTACTTATGTTGGTTTCTGACACTTCTCTCTATGACTGATACTGATATATTTCTGATTTATTTTTGTGTGGAATTCATCGGGAGGATTCTGCGCTACCAAGAGTCTATATCAGTGGGACTTGTATACAGATTCCAGCTCTCGGAGGATGAGAGGTAAATTCTTAGAGAGTTAGGATTACATTGGGTTTGTTACATGCTAGAGATCACGACCAACAGGGGTCTGATCTCGGCTCTTGTAGAGTGATGGCATTTGGAGACATGCACTTTCAGGTTACCCACTGGAGAGTGTATTGTGAATTTGGAGGATGTGTACCACATTCTGCAGCTTCCAATCTAGGGTACGCTTGTTAAGTATGCCACCCGACCTGACATTGTTTCCCTGACTGAGTTATCTATTTTGCCCCGAGATCAGCTGGGTTTGTCTGGTCCATATGATATTCCCTAGTCCTGATTTGGCCTGGGACTGGATAGATTGTCTACCTTATTAGGTAGCTTGATATGTGGCATCTTATGCCCAGATTGATGCCAACGCGGTTTCTCTGTTGGTTTTGGTTCCATGTTGTAGAGTATGGTCCGTGATCATACTGTATATGTATGGGGGCCATGCATGTTAGCTCATATGCAATATCATATGTTTTACGTGGCTTATCTTAATGGTAAGTTGCTCAGCTGTGGTGCTACCCTCCTCTAGATATGGGCATGGGAGCACATTGTTGTGTGCCATCCCATTGGTTCCCATGTTCTTCCTGCATATAGGCCTTTTGTGTTTATGTATGATAGAGCCATCATCCAGACTCACATGGGTCATTTGTTGTACTGGCATTAGCAGTTAGATATGATGCCCTATTTCATTTGGAGACCATATAGAGAGTGCCTTGTGTGGGATGGAGAGGATATCCATCTTCCGTTTTGCTATCAGCGGAGATACTTGATTGGTCATGTCACTGAACATGTACATATGATTGATTTTCACAACACCGACAGGGTGTTACGACAGTTCAGGGAGTAGCAGGATGTGTCCGACATGTATGCCTATTTTTCTCATAGGTCAAGGGATGCTACGGTTTGGGGTGGTGTCATTTCACTTGATGTTGCGTGGACTGAGTTTATAGGCTTACTTCCTATTATGTGGACATGGCAATCTGCCATTGTAGATGTAGGTATGTTGGTGCAATGAGTTTTTGGTAGTTTCCTTTCTTCTCTCTTAGTCTATCTGCTTTATGATACTTATTTCTTTATCTGATGTGGTACTGATATTTGAATTTGATCATGTTGCAGGCACTACTCCTCAGTATGATGCTCGGTGGGCATAGACCAAACCTATTTCACTTACAAATGTCTCTCATCTCATTTCTAGGACTATCATGAGGAGGCAATGACAGGTACAATGAGGTTGGGGCGGTCGAGACGGAGGGAGAGATGGGGGTTGAGACAAAGGTCGAGTTGGAGGCCAAGATGGAGGTAGAGATGAAGGTCGAGATGGGGGACAGGGGAGGGGAGATGATGGTGCAGATGATCTTGGTCCTGGGGGTGCTGGTGGGCGAGTGAGGATGAGAGGTGGGTAGATCGATACTTAGAGAGTTGGGTTGAGTGCTATGTTGGAGGATGAGGAGGGGATGGAGGAGGAAGAGGCACCTCAATTAGTGCAGAGAGTATGTCGGCAGACTGGTGTTGTTTTGGCTCTGAGAGTGGAGGATAGGGTGATTGTGGAGGATGTAGATGTAGAGATAGGTGATATAGACATTGATGCCTTGGATGTAAAGAGTGTAGGTTTGAGCTCCTCCACTGACAGTAGCAGTACAAGAAACAGTATTGGTGAGAGCTCTGAGAGTGAGGATTCTTGGTTGGTGAGGGGGAGGGATGATGAGGGATTGGGTGATAGAGCTGAGGAGGGGGACATGGATGTGGCCATGGGAGGGATGGACATTGTACTCAGATATTTGGATTATATGAGATGCGACTATTGATTTACTTGATATATGCATGGTTTCTACATGATTATGTTTAGATGTTTGAAATACTTTGTGCAATGTGATTCTATTATGCAGACTCTTAGATGTATGATATGCTTTTCTTATGATACTGACATGTTTATTTAGGATGGCAGAAATGAAATGTTTGTTTATATGAGATGCTTATGGATGCATGTGATTTATGATTTACCATGTATGCAACTACTATGTTTTTTCAATCTTTTGCTGATGCACTTAAATGGAATGGATGCAATGATATATGCACTAAATATCTAAGTAATGCATGTGTTAGTTAGAAGAAAGCGAGTTTGGAAATTAGTTCTCTGGGATTAATTTGATAGATATGAAATGATAGAAATGAATTTTGCTTTTTTTGATAGGTTTGAATTGATAGAATGGATGAGTGACCCGAGTCGCTGCCCCTGTTTCCAATATTTATCATCATTGCATCTTTTTTTTTATGAAAATTCGAAGAGTGTCCAATGCATCCAGATCACATACTATCTGGATACCACCATGACCTCTTGATAATTGGAAGGAATAGAGAGATTGAATAGAAAGAGAACTTAGTGCACCCAAATTGACCATCTACGTTCAGCTATGTTCCCTATTTGGAAAGAAAGAGAGCCAAAAGCACCTAGATATTGACCATCTGGATACTGCTTTGCCCTCTGAATGATCTGAATTAAAAAGAAAAAATGAAAACCAAGATAGAACTCCAATGCACCCAGAGTCCATCTGGATAAAAACATGAGCTCATGATTTTGAAAACAAAGACCAAAAAACCAAGATAGAATTCTTATGCACCTAGAGTCCATCTGGATAACACTATGAACTCTTGATTTTAAGAAGAAAGCCCATAAAAACTGAGATAGAAATCCAATGCACTTAGAGTCCATCTGGATACTGCTATGATTTTATTGGTAAATAAACAAAAATACCATAGAGAAGGAATATCCAATTCTTTCCCAGGGTTAAGCTTAGATCATGGAACTATGTGGCTACCAGATAAGTGACAACACCTACCACATTTATCCTAAATCATCATGGCCCTGAAATCAAAGTGAACATTCAACAGACTGCAATCAATGAAAATAATTAATGATCTATCATAGCTACTCTCCTCACTTGGTGGATCCTGGAGTAGCGTAAGAACATGATCAAAAAATTTAGACTGACATCTGACCGACTGACTAACCTCATCAACATTTTTTATGGTTCCTTGATTCAGTTTGATTCTCTTGATGGCTTGACTCTTTTGATAGGCTTGATTGGCTTGATAGCTTTGATTGTGTCTGGTTTCAGTAATAGACGGCTCATATAAGACTAAGTTGTCTAGTTTTGAGCATATCCATCATCGTGTAAGACAATTGATTCATTATTTGATTAATTGTGATCATTTTGGAAGATGATCAAGCTATGTCAGATGGGCCCAATGCTGATTCGCAAAGCTCATGATTGTGACATTTGATAGATTGGCTTGGTCGCTAGTTGTCTTGCTAATAGATTTGATAGATTGATAAAGGTGTTTCATATGGGCTTAATGCTGATTTGCAAAGCTCATGGTAGTGATATTGATTGACTGGGCCTGATCTCCCTTTGCTCTTTGGATAACCGAGTGGTTTTATTGCTTGGAATTTTGTAATTTTTTGATTATTTTTTATGAAGATTGATTTTCTCAGGATTTTTTATCTTTTTAGGATTTTTGATGAGTTTTCCAATTTTTAGAGATTTTTTCAGGACATTTAGAATCGCCCCCTAGTCTGGTGGACTAGTATTAACCATGGATAAGTATTTGGTGCTCAGAGGGGATTTGTGCTTTTGGATATAGCTTGGGTAGTCAGTCTTGCATTTGAAGTGTGCTCAAGCTTTTGGTCTTGGAGTTCATTGATGGTGAAGCTAGATTTGAACACTTAGCGCTTGTTTGCCAGGTTTTCACTAAGGTACCTACTCAATAGCACCTGTTTGTCAGGTTTTCATTGAGAGAGCGATTTTGTTTCTCTTTACTTTTTTTTTTCTTTTTTTCTTTTTTGATTTTTTGATTTTTTTTGGGTATTTTCTGGATATGTAGATAGGTGCTTTAACCATTTGAGACCTCAAGTGTAGAACCTCTTGAGGTGCATTTTTTTTATGTATCTGGGGAGTTTATCTCCTTTTGGTGTCACCAGTTGGTAGCTCCCACTCTGGATAGAGCTGACAATGACATATTGTCCCAGCCAGTTAGGCTCAAACTTTCCTGGCTTCACTCTTTCTGCTTGGTTCTTTTGATTTTCCATGAGGACAAGGTCTCCTACCTCAAATGTTTGTGGCCTCACCTTCTTGTGATAGTTCCTTCTAAGGTGATTTTGAGAGCCTTGTAAGTGGTTGAATGCATGTTGTCTTCTTTCATCTAGTAGTTCTAATTCAGTGAGCCTTGCTACTCGGTAGTCTTCATCTAAAATCAGGTTCTTTAATGATATCCTCAAGGATGGTATTTCCACTTTGAGGGGTAGGACTGCCTCTAATCCATAGACTAGGGAGAAAGGAGTAGCTCTTGTAGGTGTTCTCATGCTAGTTTGATATGCCCATAATGCGGGACTAAGCTGTAAATGCCATTCTCACCGTGATTCATTCACTATTTTCTTCAAGATTTTTAGAATTGTTTTGTTTGTCGCTTCCTAGCCATTCCCTTGAGGATAATAGAATGAAGAGAACCCTTATTTGATTTGGAACTTTTCACATAGCTCTTCAACATCTTTGTTTTGGAATGGTGTACCGTGATCTGTTAGGATGGTTTGAGGAATCTCGTATTGATAGATGATATGGTTGAGTATGAACATTGATATCTGCTTTCTAGTTATGTAAGTGAGGGGAATTGCTTCCACCCACTTAGTGAAGTACTTTGTTGCTGCTATGATGTATTTGTGTCCATTTGTGAAAGAAGGTGTAATTTTTCCAACTAGGTCAAATCCCCACATAGAAAATGGCAATGGTGAAGTGATAGGATTTAATTCTTGGGCTGGTGCAAGGATGAGGTCTCCATGAATTTGACATTTCCTACACCTTTGCACATAGTTGTTTGCATCTGTCTCTACTATGGGCCAGTAGTATCCCATTCAGATGATCTTCTTAGCTAAGTTGTTGCCACCTCTGTAGGTTCCACAAATTCCTTCATGTACCTCATACATAGCTCTCTGGGATTCTATGGAAGTGAGACATCGTAGTAGCATTTTGTCTAGACTTCATCAATATAGAGTAGTTGAGAGGATGGTATACCTAGAGGCTTGGTGGATGAGGGAATTTTTTTGGTTTCTAGACAAGTTGGGAGGTAAGACACTAGTTTGGAGGTAGTCATATACATCACTGTACCATGGGATTTTAGGACCAACAAGGATGCATGTTGATTTGGTGTGTGGTGCTTGGTGTGATGGCATCAGGAGTTGCTCCACTAGAAATTGGATTCATGTTTCATTGCCTCACATATCAATCAATGATGCTATGGTAGCCATCATGTCTGCCGCTTTGTTTTGAGCTTGTGGTATTTGCTCAAAGAAGATGTATTGGAACTTAGTGCACAAACTTTCCATCTGTGATCTATATGGTATTAGCTTCTCATCTTTTGTCATATAATCATTGTTGAATTGGATAATGACCAACTATGAATCTCTGTAGACTTTAAGGTTCTTGATTCTCCATTGAATTGTTGTCTTTAATCTGATGATTAGTGCTTCGTATTCTTCTATGTTGTTTGTGTAGGGGAATTTGAATTTGAAAGATTTTGGAATTGTATCATTTTTTGGAGTGATAAGCACTATTCCTACCCCCACACCATGGTTTGTGCATGACCCATCAAAGTATAATTGTCATACCTCAATTGCTGGTTATATTGTCATAATAGATTCATCGGGAAAGTAAAAAATGATAGGTTGATGGTCCTAAATAGGTGCCTCTGCTAGTTGATCTGCTATCACTTGCCCTTTGATGGCTTTTCTGTCTACATATTCAATGTCAAACTCGCTTAAGATCATTACCCACTTTGCAAGTCATCCTGTGAGTGATGCTTTGCTTAGGAGATATTTTAAAGGATAAAGATGTGCTATCAACTTGGTTTAGTGACTCAACATATAATGCCTTAGCTTCTAGGAAGCGAAGACAACTGCAAGGCATGATTTTCAATTGGCGTATAGTTGAGCTCATATCCAACCAGTATTCTACTTAGATAGTAGATGGCTCTCTCCTTACCTATGTCATCATGTTGTGCCAAAAGGATTCCTAATGCAGATTCCCTTGCTAAGATATATAGAAGCAATGGTCTACCTTGGACTGGTGGCACCAATATAGGAGACTTAAGTAGATAATCCTTGAATATTTTGAACTCTTGTTTGCATTTATCTGTCCATATAAATTTGATGTCTTTGTGCAGTAGATGTTGGAATGGGTGGCACTTGTCTGCTAGCTAAGCTATGAAGTGCTTGATTGATTGTATCCTTCCTTGTAATCCCCTTAGTTGCCTTAGGTTGGTCGGTGGAGGCATGTCTAATATTGCTTTGACTTTCTTTGGGTCTACCCCAATGCCTCTATGTGACATGATGAACCCTAGTAGCTTTCTTGCTGTGACCTCGAATGCACATTTCTTTGGGTTTAAATAGACTTTGTGTTCCTACATTCTATCAAAGATTGGTCCCAATACTTGTAGATAATCCTTGCAAAGCATTGACTTGGCTAGTATGTCATCAACATAGTCTTCCATTGTCTTGTGGATGAGATCATGAAAGATAGTCATCATAGCCCTCTAATATGTTGCTCCTACATTTTTTAGACCAAATGGCATGACGTTCCAATAATATGTGCCCCAAGGACATGTGAAAGTTGTTTTATGTTGGTCCTTTGGCACGATCCTTATCTAATTATACCCTGAAAAGTCATCCATGAGTGATAGAATTTGATGTCCAATAGTTAAATCTACTATCATATTAATATTAGGCAAAGGAAATTCATCCTTAGGACAAGCTATGTTAAGATCTCTAAAGTCTTTGCAAATTTGAATATGACCATTGTGCTTTGTAACTAGTTTTAGAGTTGTCATACTATAGCTAATAATTAATTTACTTAATTATTAGTCTATTATACTCTACACTTAAGTTAAACTTAGGCATCTTATAATTCTTTATGGTTTTTACCTTTAGGGTTTCTTGATTCCTTTTATAAGGAATCACTTCTTTGTAATTGATAATAGAGATATTGTTCATAATAGAATATCATTCTTTTGCATATGAACATGATGCCTCTGGCTTTTTGGCCTCCATAGTTTTCTTCATTTCTATTCTTTTGATTCTTCCATGTAACAGGGTTATGCATACAGGTGTTTTTGGGAGATTAGGATTTCTACCTAATCTAACATGGTATTAGAGCCATCCTGTGGCTCTCTGTTCATGTTTTGTTGAAGTGTTTCAGAAGCAGGAGGTTTTCTAGTTTTTTCAAAGTTTTTAATGTGGATTTAGAGGTGGGATTTGTTTTTGGTCACTCTGGGATCAAACGGACATCTCCATTGAGCTCAGAGCACCCAAAAACCCTAGAATCCATATAAAACTTGTCCATTTTGGACAACGTGGCTCTGAGGCAAAAACTTTTTGGTTTTCAGTGTCGTACAGGCATGAAAACCGAGAAAAAATAAAAAAAAATCAATTTTTATGGTTGTTGTTGTGTTAAAAAACACAACTAATATTTTTTGAATCATGTTACTGGTGCTCTACCACCGCCAACCCAGCACTGACCCACACCACCGTGGCAAGCACTACCGCCCGACCCTCCATGGCCCACACCACCACGGCCTCCTCCGCTTCGCCGGTTCCCTGCCACCTGGCCCCCGCCGCCTGGCTCCGCTGCCCAGCGGGCTTATCTTCACTCCGTGTGGTCACATTAGTGACCAAGGGCTCCACCCTCAGCCCCCTGCATGCACCATATGCCCAGGGGCTTGGGTTTTTTCAGCCCCAGGGGCTTTAAAAATTTTTTTGGTGCCCTTTTGACCCTCTGATGGTTTTTTTCTCTAACTAGAGAAAACGGAGGTCTTTTTTCGACTTCTTTATATCGTCGAAAATCTCTTTTCAAGCTCTTTTTGATGATGGAGGTTGGGGTGTTGGGTTCTACTATTTTGACAGTGTTTTTTGTTGTCAAAGTTTGATGTTTGTGTTTGCCTTCTGAGAGCCATATCTTGCTCATCCAGACTCCTTTTTTGGAAAACCAGATATCGTCAGAAAGCTGGTTCAATGTATTTTTCAGTGGCAAGGGTTTTTTCTCTAGATTATGCTCTAGGTTCTCTCTCCTTCAAATTTTTCACTTTCTCACTCTGGCAGATTACTTGGGTTCTATAGGTCCTAGGATCTCTTCCTCTATTCCTCTGGCTCACTCTTCTTTCTGAATCTCTGAGCATTGTATACTTCTCTTCTATAGCATTCCTTTTTCCTGTAAACACACTAAGATAAAGTGTCTGATTCTACATATCTAGGATTTCGAGCACCTTTGTTTGTTTGTTTGTTTGTACTCGCACTTAGTTATAAAGTGCCATGGGGGATTATGATGGTTTTTCCTTATGTGCTCATCCACCTTTGTCAAGTGAGTGTACCTTTCACAACATTTTCCCCATGTTGTGTGTCTATAAGATCATTTTTTCTACTTTGACATTGCCCTTTATCCTGTGCTTGCACCTTCTTCTGCACTGGGTGTTCCTGATTCTTCTTCTTGCAGTTTTTTTTGGCATTACATTTCAGTATTCCTATCACCTCTCCCTGTTCAGTATTATGGGGGGGTTCACCTATTGGTTCTATTGTTTCCTTTCTTCAGTTGAGTGATCTACATATTTAGTTATTGTTCCTATGTACTAAGAAGATGTAGTGGCTAGGCACCTATGCATTTTGGTGAGATGGATCATCTACTATATAGACACTCGTTCATTCCTACTTTTGGAGGTCACCTCTTCGATTGATCAACTCTTCAGAATTTTTCTTCTCTACCTGGTCATGCACTATTTCAGTGGGGGTTCCAGCAGTTACTTCTGACAATGTTTGCAGTTTCATGCTTCAGAGATGCTATACATGCTCTTTCTTGTTCCTTTCTTTGGGAATTTTTTTTCCTAGATTGGAGGTTTTGTTTCCTTCATCTAGCTTATCTCTTTTTGGGGTAGCATTTTTCCCATTGGGTTTTCTCTATTTCCCCGCTTTACAGAGATTTCTTGTACTTGGGTACCTAATCAGGCCTTTGTTGCCAGGACCCATCTTTCTTGCTTTCTACATTTTTTAGTCCTTAGTTGTTTAGCTTCTCCCTAAGTTCATCTTAAGGGGGGGTGTTATATTTGTCATACTATAGCTAATAATTAATTTACTTAATTATTAGTCTATTATAATATACACTTAAGTTAAACTTAGGCATCTTATAATTCTTTAGAGTTTTTACCTTTAGGGTTTCTTGATTCCTTTTATAAGGAATCACCTCTTTGTAATTGATAACAGAGATATTGTTCATAATAGAATATCATTCTTTTACATATGAACATGATGCCTCTGGATTTTTGGCCTCCATAGTTTTCTTCTTTTCTGTTCTTTTGCGTCTTGCATGTAATAGGGTTATGCATGCAGGTGTTCTTGGGAGATTAGGATTTCTACCTAATCTAACAACTGGTACCAGGTTAGATATCCAGTCTACGTATGGGATTGGTCTTATGAACTTTGCATCTAGGAGCTTTTTCAATTCTACCTTGAATAGCAATGCAACATGGGGATACATCTTTCTAAGCTTCTATTTGACTGGTTTGGCATTGGGTAGCAATAGGAGATGATGCAACACTAGTTCTGGATCTAATCCTAGCATATCTGAGTAGGACCATACAAATTTGATCATCCTTTCCTTGAAGAAACTGATGAACTATTCTCTCTCCTCTAGTCTGAGTGATTTTACCAAGTATATGTTCTTTGGGTTCTTGTCATCTCCTTCCTCTATGTCTTCTACTAATAACGCCAAATTTTCCGCTGTTAAGAGTAGGAGTTCCTTCTTTGCATCTTCCAGTGCCTCAGTGAGGTTTTCACTAGAAGATATGCATGTCTTGTTTTATCTTTTTATCATTTTTGTGTCAGTAACCACCTTTTACTTTTCACTTACTTATGATTCTTTTTTCTTTTTCAATTTGTTTTATTGACTAGAAATAGGGGCTTTCTCCCCAAAGTATGCTCATCTATTGAGGTTAATGGAGAAACATGCTTTATGGTCTCCTGATGGCATTCCCTCTCTAAGTCCCATGAAATCGATGGTAGCCTCATCATTCTCGAAGACATCCATATCAAGTGGTCCTTGTTGATCCCACTCTATTAGTTCTGGGTGTACAAGACATAGACTTTCATGTTGGGTTGAATCTATTTGGTTGAAAGGGACTATGGATATGGTTCTGATAAACCTAGAGTATGATGTGGACGCACTACCTAAGGAAGTGTAAATGACATGTTTATCAATGCAAGGTTGGTCGTTAATAGATAGTTGGTCAAACAAGTTGTCAAGGTGTATGGTGGTGGATGACTGAGGGGAATAGTCTTGTATCGAGGGTTTGGAGTCATGAAGGGATCTCCAATCATACTCGTGGGAGTCAGTTTCAATAGAATGCTCATCAGATGTTTCACTTCCTTCATTATCGTCGATGGCTATGTTGAGGTTTATCCAGGTTTGATAGGTTCCCACTTTAGTGGGCAAAAAATATTGTAGTATGTTTCTTATCAAGACATGTTATAAGTTTTTCCCTGGTGTAGCTCTACTATTTTTTCCCGATCAAATTGGATGTCTTGGATTATAGGGCTGGTTCTTTGTTTCCAATAGCCTAACCCTCTCTTGTTTCTCTGGGTTGGCGGGAGAGACAGTTCCATTAAGCCTTGTTGTCTTGCCCCCAAACCAGTTGTACCATCATACCTAAATCTTTGTAGCATTGTATAACCATTTCCATAGTTTGAGATGGGTAGGGGTTGTTGGAGTGTCTCTTATGGATCTTGATACAGCCATGTATTGATATTTTGTTCAAATGGTTTTTCTTCTGCAATGTCTCCCCATCTGACAAAAGTTGTGGGTGGACATCTGAATAGAACAGGATCTAAAGTTTCTGTTATAATAACCGGTTGTGGCATGCCATATGTTCTTGGGCTTTGAGGTATGTTTGTGATAGTGAAAACTTCCTCGTAGTTGTATTCACCACAACCCTTGTCGGTAATGGATATCTTTCTCACTTTTCGTGTGACATCCTTAGGATTTAAATCTGAAAATGATGGGATGCTTGCATCTTGGTTTGAGGGTACATGGTTATCAGTGCTGATTTGGACCATATTACAATATTGAAAAGGATTAGATCTCCCTCTATGATGATTTCTTCTCCCTAGTGTGGGAACTTGATGCATTGATGGTATGTTGAAGTTACGGCTTACATTTCATGTATCCATGGTCTCCCTAGTAACATGTTGTATCCCAAGTCAAGATCTAGGATTTGGAAGGGAGTGTTCTTGACAACTGGACCAATCTAGACCGGTAGAATGATAATACCTTTAGAGGATATTTCCTCTTTGTCGTAAGCTCTGATATGTATCCTCCTTGTAACATCAATGCTGGATTCTGAATAGCCTAGTTGCTTGATTAACTTTAGAGTACAGGTGTTTAATCCAGCCCCACCATCAACAAGGAAATTGTGGATAGCGCTTTTGTGGACCTGGACAAGCAAGTGAAAAGGATCATTATGTAGGGGTTTATGCGGTGGTACATCATGATCTATGAATATTTCATGTTTGTTAGAAGTTATATGGTTAACCATTATTTGGAAGCTCTCAGGGGTTATGTCCCTTGGGACAGCTGCATTATGAAGGGCTTGGTCAAGTGCCAATTTATGCAGCAGAGATATGCGCAAGAGGTCAAACATGGAGATCTAGGCAAGTGTACACTTTTGTTTATCCACTAGGCTTGTCTATGGATCTAAGGTTGCTTGAGGGTCAGTTGGTGTAGCAGAAGAGGAAGGTTCTCCTTGCAAGAAAACTCTGGTATGATGTGTAGTTATAACACATTTGTTAGCTTGGTCTCTGATAGTGATGGTAGCCACATGGCTATCTGAAGGATTGAGGCAATTGATAATGTTATCACTATTGGTATATGTATAGTTGACCTATTTTGACGGTCCACCAGACCCAAAGGCTTTCCCTTTCTTGTGATCATGAAATGTATCATTGAATATTGTATGATCAATTGTTCCTTTGGTTTAGGTATTTGTTACATCGATGACCCTTGTGTCAATCAGATCTTGGATAGCGTGTTTCAATCAGTAATAGTTAGGTGTTTTGTATCCTTACACCCAATGAAACTCATAGAAGTCATTTTCATTGTACCACCTTGGTTTGTTTGCACCGTGTTTGAATTCCCTAATTTCTTGGAGAGTGATAGTGTTGGATTGTATCAGCTTTTGTAAAGATTCTATCGGCTCTCCTAATGGTGTGAAATCTCACTATTGGAATTGAAACCATGGTTTGCGTTGAGTAATTTGTTGCTAACTATTTGACACAAAAGCTACTTGGACAAGGGGAGGTTGGTTTTGAGTGTATGCTTGTGGAGTGGGCACTGTAGGTTGTTGGTTGGCCACAGGTGCGCCTTGGAGTGACACTTTGGGTTGTGCATAGTTGACTGTCTTCACATCAATGACACCATCATTGGTGACATTTTTGTTTTTGTTCCACTACTTAGCTTTATCCCTTGAAGTTTTTTTTGTATTTGTTTGGGTCAGATCTGTAAGGATTCCTCATTTGACTAAGTTCTTCTCACAATGAACTCCTCATTTGATGAGTTGTGTGAAGTTTGGAGCCAACTGCAATTATGTAGTGAATGACATGTCTGGAATCAGATTGTCAATGAATGTGACTATTAGGTCTTGCTTGGGTACATCATACATTATTCCATTTGCAGTATTCCTCAATCTTTGTAGGAAATTTACAAAAGACTCCATATTTTTGTTTGATATCACAAAGATCCTTGATAGTGACCTTGCACTCGATGTTGTGATGGAAGTGAGCAATGAACTTTTCAGCCAATTCATCCCAAGACTGAATTCCATGAGGTAAATGTGAGAACCATTCCATTGATGGTCAGGCTAAGCTTTGTGGGAATAGTCGCATTAAGTATGTCTCATCATGTGTGACTTCGATGCAACTAGAAAAAAACTCTCGAATATTTTCAATAGGGTTGGTAGTGCCCCTATATTTGTTGAATTTCAGTACTGAGAAGTGTGTTGGGAATGGAGACATGTGAAGAGAATGATCAAAGGGGCATGGGTATAAATCCTCTACGGTGTAGGATTTAGTTTGCCCCTAATTTGCATATCGATCATTTGGGTTTGAAGGGTTTGTGTTTGTTGGATCAACATGTCTATTTGATACTGAGGCTAATGTGTGGCGTTATACCTCTATGTTGTAGTAGATATGAGGTTGCGCCTCTGCATCCCTTGAGTGGGAACATAGGACCTTTTCCTTGGGACTTGATATTGATTTCCCACCACATGATTCTGAAATGGGGGCACATGAGTGGCCCAAGGTGGGTTTTGATGTGTTTGTTGTGGTGGTTGGGTATGTTTTTGTTGAAGCTGGGGTTGATATTGCCGGGGTTTGGATTTGTGGCAACTAAAGTTGGGGTTGTTGCTGCTGGACTTGGGTGAGCACATGTGTAACCTTGGGTGGGCATTGACTAAAAGTTAGACCTGCAGAGATTGATCCTTGTGGGAATGATGTGTTGACCCCAAGGTTTGTAGGGATTGACTGTGGTATTGGCATGGTTGAGGAAAGGTTACTACTTGTTGGTGGGATAGAAGGCATAGAATGAGAGCTTGATTGGCCAGGCCATGAGATCGAAGGTGGAGGCATACTAGTGACCATGGGTACACATAGTTGAGAGCCTTTCATGCTTTGAGTGGAAGATGTGCTTGCTTGGTTTGTGTCATTGGTTTGATTGGGTATTTTCTATGCCAATGTTGGTATTTTCAAAGGTGGAAAATTTTGAGAAACCACAGGTAGATCTTGAGAGGACTGAGTAGTGTTTGGACCTGCAAGAGGGTTTTCTGGCCATATGCTCAACACACTAAATTCAGCGGGGAGTTTGACTCCCTTCTTTATTAGCATGGATAAGAAATGTTTAGGGTTCCTCTCTACAACAGTGTCAAATACTTGTGTGGAATAAGCATCTTTCTCTATATCTTCAATCTCCTCTTCTGTGAAATTTTTGAAAAAAGCTAACCCACGGGGTTGTTCAATGAATAGAGAAAAACTGGTATTGATGAAAGGATCATCCTCTTGCTTTGTTTCCCAAGTGGGGCATTTGTTGATATATGCCTCATCAGTTTGTTTTCTAGCCTTCAACCTTGTGTAAGGCCCTCCATGAGGTGTTTGAGACATAGTGTAGTCCAGATTTTGTGACTTAAACAAGTCATATAAAGAAAACAGAAATGGATAACCTCTCTAGGAAAGTCTGAGTTATGTTTGGACAAGGGTAATTCTAAGGACAGATCTTGATTTATCTTGATCTCAAAGTTTTGATGATGTAAAAAATAATATTTGTCAACCTTTGCCTGGGACAAAGTCACTGATAGAGATAATGATGATGTTGAGATAATGGGATCAAGATATTTCAATTCTAAATTGTCAAACTAACAATCTTTTAGACAATAGTCATGCTTTTCAAAGAAGGGATGATCTTTAATGTTTTAGAGATTCACACAATATTCTTTGTGTTTTTTCTGGGATAGACACTGGTCTTTGACACAAAAATGGAGAGTATTTTCAAGGTTTTTAGGTCAAAATAGGTGTAAAATATCTCTGGTTAATTGCGGCATAACTCTATCGATTGCGAAAAAGTGAATGGTAAATTGTGGTAATTTTTCCCTGATTGTGGTAATAAATAGGTTGTATTACGACAATAAACAAGTTAACTACGGCAGACTTCTGTCAATTGTGGCAAAACTTGGGCAATTGTGGTAAAGGGGAAACAGTCTCAAAAAGACTAGAAGATAGGTATCACTATCTAACAATTTTTGACTTTCCAAAACAAGGCTTCTGATTTGCAAGATAGTTTGATGTTGAGAACCCTAGACTTTAACACATTTGACTTGTTTTGATAGTTTGGATGTTTGTTTTGCATTTTAGAAACTAATCAAAGAACAAGCATAACATACACTGTGTTTTCAAGAATGAAGATTGACAAGGTGTATATTCTACAATTCTTTCAAGTTGCAATGTTATCACGAGGTCTCAATAATGAACAGTCAGATTAATCTAGGTCAAATGGCTTTAGAATACAATGTTATAGGCCCAATGCTTGAATGTTTGTTAGCTCACACAACAATTGTCACACTACTAGGACACGAAGGTCCATGACGTAGGTGCCTATGTTTTTGTCATTGCCAGGTATTGTCGCCACGGAGTGAGGAACTCTTTCACTACACAAATACCTTGGGACACATATGTTGGGAATCTTGGGGGGAAATTCTACAACCCCTTGCACTATAATAAGGTATCTGTTCGGAGGTAGATCAGGTTGACTTCTAATTAACAAGGTTGTAGTAAGGGTTCATGGTGTCTATCCAATAGAATTGTACGTATGTGACTCACTTAAGATCCTAGTTGATCACGCTAGCTCCTTAGGGATATTCACTCGATCCAGACTATCACCAACAACCTCGCCCAAGCTTGGATAGATAAGATGAAACTTTAGTTTGCACCTTGTTTATATACTGATCGAAAGGATTACTGGTTTAAGGTCGTTCTCCGAGGAAGAAGCACATTCCCCAAACATGCCTTTCTAAAAAGTATAAAGGTGTCTAATCTAACAGATTATGCAAGTGCACCCAAAACTCAAGACACAAGGTTAATCGATTAAGCTCTGAAAGTTTGAAATGTGAAGTAAGCTACAACACCATACAAGCACAATTGTTCAGTTTTAAGCCCAAAAAGTAGGTGTTGATTGCTTGTTCAATTTTAATGCACCAAATTGAGAGATTCTTTGCCTTTATTCAATTTTATTCCCTACATCAATTTTAAGCACCAAATTCCAAAATATGAGATGTAAGATGTGTGACAGACACTGTTCTTTTTAAAACCAAATCGACAGGTGAATGAATTTTATGTTGTATTGTTATCTTGTCTCCTCGATTCAAACCTATCAAAGAAAGTGTTTAGTATCTCAAGAAATGAAAGATTTTCAATCCAAAACAATAAAATATTTAGAAACTCTGAGATTATTGAGATTTATGAAATTAATGGTGACTTTATAATTACTTGCAAATCTCTTGATTGAATCAATGTAACTTGTGTATGCTTTGCTTTGATCTTCATCTGCAATTGTGAGAATAGCCCTTTGTTGTGATCAATAGTTGATGGTTCTCCTTCTTGCAGCTCTTAATGCTCTGGCACCTGGTATGCACCTGATTACCTTTTTTTGTCATTCACTGTTAATCAGCCCTGCATAGAAACCAACAAAAAGAGGCAGAAAGGTGGCTTTTATGTCGATTGCGGTACCGATTTTGCGATTGCGGCAATCTTCTGTCAATTGCGGCAAAAAAATTTTGACTGTGGAAAATAACTCAATTCTGTGGCAAATGCTTTCATTTGTGGCACAGATCAGTCAATTATGGTAAAGCATAGGTGATTGCGACAAACAAAAAATAATTGCGGTCAAATACAAGCAATTGCGGCAAATTACTAAAAGATAGATAGACAGAAGATGACATAATAGCGATGTGAAATCCTGTAATCATTTGCAGTATTAAACTAGTCAATTGTGACATGATTTCGTCAATTGCAAAAAAATACCAGCAATTTCAAAATAACACTGATATCGAGAAAAAGATGAATTTTTAGGTCAGCAACTGTCGTGGCTGACTGATTCTATCTATCGTCTGCAAGAGATATTTGGGTTGTTTGCTTCACGTTGGGTTCACCAAAATGTACGCCTCCTAATCGTGATTTGTGGTTCCCAAGATTTCCAAAGGTGGGGGTTAGTAGCACCATTTTGCAATGATATAAACCAAATATAACAAAGCTACCACTAACGAATAACTTGAAACATAACCAATAAAATGTACAAGCAAAGAAAGGAAAACAAAAGAATGCAAACCCCAAAGTGCTTGAAGCTTCTATTGTCTCTCTCTACTCCTTCTGAAATGCTATTTTTGATGATCAGTATTGGTGTGGGCAGCGTCTATGACTTGAGAAGCATCAAGAATTTGATACTTGAAATGTGTGTGTGATCGCAAGATGGCTTGAATGCTAGAACCAAAATGACGGAGCAATGGCGCATGAGAGCTTGAAATCCTAGATCCTTCAAATGGTTATGAAGGGTTTATTATATAGGAATTGAGGATGAAATGAACAGTCAAGATTAATCTCAGAGATAGGGAGATGAATGATTAAGATCAAAGGGAACTGGAAAAGCCATCAGTAAACTCCACCTCTTTAATTGGTAAAGAGGAGATAAAGTTTGGTTGACTGAAGAGCTAATTGTGAGTTACCTTTTAGAACTGAAGAGGTGGTTGGAGTTACCCATGTGAACTGGAGAGATGGGTGGAGTAACCCATGTGATCTGATTGGACTTATCTCTTTGAAGATAAATAAATATTTAATTCATTTATTTAATTAATGTTTTCAACATGTGAGATAATTGAATTCTTTTTTATTTAGAATTGCTTTATTGATGAAATTAAATTGATTTAATTGAAATTAATTTAATTGGAAGAATTTAATTAGTAAGTTTAAATATTTTAATTTAAACTATAGGAAATTGAATTTAATTAATTAATTAATGCTAATTAATCAATTAAGGTTTATTAATTAAATAAAATTAATTAATTAATTAATTTTGAGAATTTGATTAGATAATTGTGGGAATGAATTTAGAAGAAAATAGATGATTAATTAATGATTAAAAAACCATTAATTAATAGATGAAATGAATTTAGAAGAAAATAGGTGATTAATTAACGATTTAAAAAACCATTAATTAATAGATGAAAATTAGTGTTTTTAATGTCAAGTCGCAAGTCTGTCCATTTTAGGGTGTCTACAATTACTTATTTCAAATAGTAGGGAAAAACGTAATCTGTGCCCTTAGGGTTTATTTTTAGCAGTGAGTGTTAACAATTGAACGTTGTTTTAGGGTTTATTAATTATTTCAAATAATAGGGAAAAATGTAATATGTGCCCTTAGGGTTTATTTTTTAGCAGTGAATGTTATATCCATAAACACCCACAAGTTTCTTCTCGGACAAAACTTATCGTTTCCTGGATTATGATAGCCTTTTCTTTTCTGTCCTCGTGATATACTCTCTGACTTAACACTGGGAATCTGGACTAGTTTTAAATGTGCCAGACTATGAATGGCTATGCATTTCTTGACTGTGTAAGAAAGTTAATTTGTAATTTACTTAATGAAGCTACATGTGATCAATTGGAGAAGTAGGAGTTGCAGGTGGAGGTTTTAATAATCACTAGGATAGTCATTATTCTCTATTCAGATCATTGTCTTAAGCATATTAATTATCTCTTATTAAATTTCATGATATAGTTATTTCCTTTAATCACTGCTAATTAAATTATGAGTGTTGAGGTATTGACATTGCATTAATCTTCTATGAATTTGTTGCCTAAACAAAAGTTTAGGAATCCTTAATAGATCGATGTCATTATGTAATGTATATTCCTTGAATAGGTCTTTTTCCACTATCCGATTATTAATTGGCTTTCTTGCTTGAACACTATTACTATTTGATAAATAATCTTCAGACTAATATGCAGTTGATTATAAGTAATAATAATCAATTGGTTAGCAATTTCAATTTTAATTTAATTGCTAATCGTTGTCTTCATAGTCTTGGGTCTTCCAGATAATTCCTATCAAGCTGGGTTTAGTCTTTTCCCATCGCTTAATGTCTATTGTCAATATCCATGGTTGGATTATTCTCCCTTCTAATCCTTGATTGACTAATCATGCAATCAATTCCTTAATCAAATCTGACCAACTAAATTATAACTCTCAATATCAATTGTAGCTCCAGTTTAATACTCCTCTACAAGTCATGTCTATCATGGTCTTAGTCACAATTTAGGTTTGTATTGAATATTTAGTATTTGATATTTATTATTCATTATTGTATTGTAATTATGTTTAGTATTTGATATTATTAATCATATGTTATATTATTATATTAATTATATATCATATCAATACACTGATGATATATCATAATAAATTTATTTATATTTATATATTGGTTATTATTTATTATAAGTTCTTTATATGGTAGAGTTCTACACGATTTTCTTATGTCACTTTATAATTTGATCTTGTAAAGACTTCACAAGATTGGTTGGACAAGATGAGGATATTTCCCATAGGCTTCAAATCAGGGGATATGACACTCCTACCCTCCCAAATTTGCTTGTCCTCAAGCAATGAATGATCTCTTTTATAGTCCACCTTCTATAACCAGATGCAATATATGTGAGTTGTCCTAATGGTAAACGCTAGAATCCAGTAAGGCTTGGTGAATCCAATTCATGCTTTTTAATATAATATAACTTTTACTCCATCCTATTAATTCAAAAATAAGGCCACACGTGGAGTATGCATTTGAAATACAAATTATACATATGAATGCATGAAGACACGATGCATACACATAATGCAAGCATTGTTACATTATTTCTACTGACCAAACCCTACAATTCAATAAGTCAGGGTATGGAAAATTTTATTTCATCATAATTATAAAATGTGAGTAATTTATTGTAAATAATTACTAGCTTATTATTTAGAAATCTTGTAGACATGGTTATAATGATCCTGTTTAGTATTTGATCCTTGTTACTTTATTAAGCTTTGAGATTTAATATTATATTTATGGTTTGTAGGGAACATTATGTATGGAAAAGATGTAAATATTAGATCTTTTGAAAGATATGTTATAGAACATTTAGATATACACATTATATATAGATGATTATGATTTCACCCTGACAGGTTACTTTTCTGAAACTTCCAGTTCAATGTCTTGCCATCCGTGCTAGCTTATAGGCTTGATTTCTTGCAGAAAGTAAACAAAAATATAATATAAATCTATGTCCAAGAGAGGAAATGAATATGAAAACTATTCTACTTTAAATAATATAGGTATTTCTCACAACTAAATGTTGGTTCCATTGCCCTGTCAACCTTGTAAACAAATGGAAGCATAATAAATTTGGGTGATTAAGATTGTTATTAATTCTTTTTTTCAGATGTCTTAGCAGATTAATAGTAATGGATCCTATTTCTAATATAGGTATTGGTGGAGGAAGTCATTATGAAGCCACTAGGTACCAATACTATTTCTAATATAGGCATTGGTGGACGAAGTCATTATGAAGCCACTAGAATGTACCAACTTTATAGTGTATTTTACAAGTTAAGAATTATTAAATATATTATAGGACTGGAATATTTTGGAGGAATTATAAAATATACTATGATATGTGTGCATTCTAGTGGCCTCATAGTCAGTGTTTTTTATAAGTTGAGACTTATAAAATACACAATGTGCTCTTTGCATTCTCTTGGCTCCATTCTCTTTGCATAATCCAAGAAAGGATAAGTTTTGTCTGAGAAGAAAAATGTAATTTGTGCCCTTACAATAGTTTTCATACCTTCAAACACCATAAGGTTAAATCCCAAAGTGACAAGCGACTGTTCTAATCCTACAACGTTAAACTATCACAACAACGCATTAGCCTAAGTGATCAGATTAAGCTAGGTTCTAATGGATTATTCTAAATTCAGATACTTAGCATTTTTACAATCATTTGGAAGGGTTCTATGGTCTTCAAATACCTCCATTAAATTAGTACTTATTCCCAAGTTCACTTTTGGTCTACTGTTGCACGCCTTTCTCCTTCTCGCAGGCTAAATACATATCAAATATTTAGCCTAGGGCATCAAAGTTCAAGCCCCAAATCAACTTCCATGACTCTGAGCCTTTGTAATTCATTAGAAAATTTCCTTAACTCACTCTTCACCCAATGGCATCGATTTACCATGGTGAAATAGTAAGTTAGGGCCACATCTTCCAACCCGATCCCATTTTTTGTGGTTTTTTAACCTTCAGACATAATTTTCCCTCTAACTCAAGCAAACATAAACCAAATTAAACAAAAATAAGTGAAACAAAAAGGTAATTTATTAAGGAATGTTATGGAATCACTGGATCATAAGATGGAATCCGTACACAGTTACACAACTCAAAACAATGCTCAGAAAATAGTGAAATCTCATCGCAACTTGCTCCAGAATGTTTTTTCTGTCTCTGTCCCGATTGGAAATGCCTCTTTCCACATAAGAAAAACTCCCAAATTGATCCAACTGATTCAAATTTAGTCAGGGTTGTTGGGATCAGATTTGTATACTCGAGCAACATTTTAGTGAAATGTTGAATTGACAAAATTTTCACAATGTGCAATATTTGACAATGACCAGAGGATCCTTTGTCCAACCAAGATGGAATAAGACAAAACATAGGATGATCTAGAACACATCCTTTATTATATTGAAAACAATCTAAGAAAACTCAAGTCCTAGGTGCCTTGCACCACTTCCACTCTAACTGACACATATCTAGTCTAATCTCTTCAATAAAATCATCACAAAGCTTCTCAAAAGCTTTCACAATTTGAAATCTATAATAGAAGTATTGATCTAGAAATTAATGATGTTTTGGAATTAAATTGGTCTATTTTTATACATTCTCCATTACTAACCTATGACTTCAAAGGAGGAATTATGAAATATAGTTGTAGTTAGTTATCTCTTCTATAATTGTGGAGGAGTCAAAGGTAATGATCAATGAGGTTGCTGCTATTAGATCATACATTAATATACTTACTATTTTGAATTTGAGCTCAAGAATCATGCAATGTTATTATTGTCATTGCATGCTTGCTGCTGTTGTGCACCATATATTGTTTTATATACTATTTATTTCATTGAGACCATGAGCTTGGCATTTGTAATGTATTTTCTATTATTGGATCAATGTATTTACTGTTATTGGATCAATGTATTTTGACCACTCTTTAACATACCCAAAGAATTCATATAGCAATGTATATGTACATATTCACTAGATAAGACCATCTTGCAAGTTAACTATCACTGTATTGAACTGTTTATAATCAGATATAATCGTGTGACAAAATGAAAAACATGAGGCATAGAACTTCTTTCTGGTTATTTATTTGTGCATTTAATTTGCAAGTTGAAACTTAGCATAGACATCAGTAAGACTGATAAACAAGTGTAGAAGTGGTATGATAATCATGCATACATATATATATACACAATTATGTGTACATTTACATAATCGTTCATATATATATATATATATGCACATACATCAGTATGTATGTGTATGCATCATTATGTTGGCATACTTATTCATTATTTTCATTATTGTTACTTTCTTTTAGGTCTCCTCAATGGATAGAACATTTGGTATTGAATATTTTCATTTGGATTCCTTAGAAAAATAGTGCTCCAGATTATTTAATGTGCATGATGATGACATCAAACATGCTATTCACTACCTTCTGAAACATAATATTGTTGGCTCACATGTACACGATGGGGTGATCTATAAAATAGTATTTTCTACTCTCCTTGAAGTTACCGGTTGGTTAGAATGGGTCTTGAAGGTGGTTAAGCATGTGGTTGTTTCCAACAATTTGGAAACATCTACGTAGGGGATTTAGACCATCAATCCAAACATTATCTCTAGCAGGCTTGGCTCAATTTTTGATAATAGAGTTGGCTTTGAAAATAAAATGGTGAAGGCATGGGAGTTGTTCAAGATATCTTGCGCTAATGATTACTACATTTCTATGAGTATCTTCCATGATCACAATGAAGATTTTTTCACTTGTGACGATAGGAATGTTATGATGGATTACTTCTTTGGAGTTGGCATTTTTGTCAACAAACTAGGTCATCTTTAGATCAAACATAGACATGAAACTTCACTATTTAACATAATGTCTGTAATACTGTTCTTTGTAAATGTTTTTGTTGATACATACTCAGGGTATAGATATCCATATTTTTATCATCATTACAAAAACTTATCTAGCTAATGAACTTTATATCCTTATGCATTATGTTATTGTGATTTAGCCTCTTTTTTTTTGACATAATGAATGGTTATATCTCTCTCTTCAAGGGTGGGTTATTCATTACTACCATGTCATATTGTATTTAGTTGTATGTAGCTCTAATTTTTTATTGTCTACTATGCAATCTTTAGAATATGTATCATGTGACTTATGTAAATCTGATTATGATTGACCTTCATAACATTGAACATGCCACTCTAAACCAAAATATTGTCCTGCTCAATTTTTTCAAATAAATTAGGAACCACAGTGACAAGTAAGCCTACAAGTTTAATAGAAGCCACCCCTATTCCTATAATTTTGAACTACCTTCTCTGCAATCTACATATTTAATCATAAAGACATTGCCAAAACATCATTCACTTCTAGATCAATATCTCTTCAATAAATTTTCACAATTTGGTGAAGAGTTTTTACTATGATGGATCAAATAGTCCTTAACCAAATCTAAGGTAATTCACTTCAGCTTGGTTGAATTTTTTTATGTACAGTCATTTAAATAGGATTTGTTGCAAGTAATAACTCCCTTTAAAATTTTAGAAAATAAATTCTGTATACATCATCACTAAAATTAGAACATACATGCTTTAATATGTGAGTGCATAATGAATTTAAATAAAATAAACTAGATAAGGTGTGTGACATTCAATTTGACCGAATAATCAACTAGTATGACTAAGAAATTAGCCAACTCTAACAACTAATCACTCCTAATCAAAGTGAGACTAAGTTACATAAAAAAATCACTCAAGTCTCAAATAGGTAGCTAGATACTAATTTGAAATATTATCCCATATAAATTCAGGCATTGTTCACCTACACAACTACATCATCTCCATGTTGTTCTCTCTATCATGCACATGTCGAGACCTATTGCTGTCACTATTGTGCCATCACCATAAAAATTTCATAGTTGTAGTACATAACATGAGATACAACTTATATGTCTCATACAGTCAGTCAATCTGAGTCTTGAAGAATCTAATACTGCAATTAGTCCAATTAAATAGTTTCAATGGGTCTTCTAGGAGTACATGTGTTGAATTTGTACATGTGTTGCATGTGTACATGTGTACATGTGTTGCATTTGTACATGTGTACATGTGTTTCATTTGTAGGGTTTCATGTGTACATGTGTTGCATTTGTAGGGTTATTGATCGGTAATCGACCTTGAAGTTGATTTGAGTGCCAACACAAAGGGTATTTCATGTTGCTTCTTAGTTATAGACATCATTTGACAGAAGATGATTTTAGAATACTGAGATGATGAATGATGAAGGAGATTTGAAAATGTTGCACCAATTTGAATTGGATTAATCATCATTTTCAAATCTTCTTCATCAATCACCATCAACCATTTTCCAAGAGCAACACCTTTCTCTATATGAATCTTGGTTTACATTTCCCTATAATCATGATGCAAAATGTTTCCATGAAATACATCAGGGGTATAATACATTCAAGAAAAAGACTTTGGAGGCTACTAAGTATTTTGTACTAGAAAACACCCTTTTCTTGGTAATTTGAAGCCATCAATGGAAACTTACAATCTTAAAAAATTAGTATACCATTGATGGATTCATAATTATTAAGTGAAAGGGAGTTCTTTGATCTGAAACCCCCTTTGGTGATGATCCTATGCAGTTCCACATAGACACGACATGTTCCTTATAAGACTTTTAATCTCACAACAGATGAGAAATATAAATGTAGGCATCATGGTCACAATTCTTTGGAGACACAATATAATTGAGCGGTGTATCCAAAGAATTATGACCATGATGCCTACATTTATGTTTCTTAGATATTGTGTCCTAGGACCCCTTATGACCCTTTATGATCCCTAAGAATACATCTTAAAGGTCTTAAATTGTTGTAAAGGGTCATAAGAGGCTCCTAGGAGGGGCCAAGTGAGCTTCCTCCTTCACGTGGTTAGCCCTATTTAGTACAAAATACAAAACTATTCTCGAGACAAAGTGAAGCTCAATAAGTTTGTTCCTTATCTAGGGTCTCAAATGTAGCTTTTATCCCACTCTCAACATTGCAAGGCTTCAAGTGGTATTTTGAAATTGGTTTCTCCATCTCCCACTAACATCTTTTCTTTCTCCTAAGAACTCTTACCGAGCTCTGATACCATTTGATGCAGAGGTTATAGCTTCACTTGTCCTCTAGGACTGAACCTCTCAACTTTTCAAGTAGATCTCTTACTATAGGCTCTACACCTTTAAAAAATATAGGCTCTACACCTTTGAAAACAACTTCTAACTTTAATATAGCATCCAAACTTGATGATTCAAGTTCCTATTTTGGGTTGATTTGGACAATCACTCCTAATGAACCTCCTTGGGACCACCAAATATTGGTAAAACACAAGAAGCTATGCAAAATTGAGCATTGATCATATGGTTGTCTTGAATGCATTTCTTTTTTCTGATGATAACTTTGCAAGTATAATATGCAAAGATGATCTCGATGGAAAAAAAAGTAATAAGATTAGATAATTTGATGTAATCATACTTCCTTGGGCTTAATCAAAGTGTTTGTGACCCTCTTTTATGTTCTTGATACCTTTTGGGTAGTTACTAGACCTAATTATGACCTTATCTAGGAGTTTGGACCCTAAAAGCATCATTTTTATGAAGTTTTAGTCCTTTATTTTTTTCTTTAGAGGGTAGAGTGACTTCTATTCCCATTCTTTTGGCACATATGCAAAATATTTTAGCGCATATACATATTTTAGTAGCGCATTTGTTAGATATTGTTGTGCATATGTTAAATTTTCTCACGCATTAATAATTAAGCAAAATAATACATATTCTCTAGCGCAATTGAGACATAGATATGTTCCTCTAGGTATAGGAAAAAATGAATTATAGTTTTGGATACCCTTTATCCTTCTAAACATTTTGATTCTATCACAATCTTGGGGCATTCCTTTGTGATCTGTTCTTGCATCAGATACATGTTAGGGAAGTTCATCTCCTATTTTTTCAAACTTGGATATGAGGTCTAAGGAAAACTGTGAGGCTTAGGAATTTTCATCTGAGCACTATTGTGTCCTTGTGCAAGTGACCTTAGCTTGCCATTCTTGAGACCCTTTGGAATGCTGGTCTTATACTTTGCTTGGATGATGTCAATCTTGTTACCTTTTCACATTGGAAGTTTATCGTTCATTATTACATCTTGTGTGTTCTATGGTTGCATTATGGTTGGATTCATGTTACTAGTACATTGGTATGGTACATTGTGGCATTCATTGTCTTGTTACATGATAGAGCATTGGTATGGATATTATGGTAAATTGACATTTGAATTCATTTTCATAATACATGACGAAGTATCTTATTGATTTTAGTGTAGTATTTGTTTGATTCTTTGTACTCATGATTGACAATTTACCTGTTATGTTCTTGACATACTCTCGAATTCAGGTTTTAGTATAATCTTGGTACAAATACTGCCTTCAATATGATAATGTGTACTTATGAGTATGACATATTTTGGTATGAACATGAAGTGATATTCTTGTTGCACATTCATTCCATCTCAATTCACTAGTAGTCTATATGCCTTATTTGAACCTTGCTATTTATGACCAATATATTTCTCTTTAAATAAGCAATTAATAGCTCATCAACTTTCATTGAGAAGACATTAATTTCTTATTTGATACAAAAATACATATGTTACCAATACCCTGCATATAAGTTCTATATGTTATTAAT
>MU225864.1:1437731-1457737 GCA_018584345.1 Thuja plicata
AAGCATGCACATCAAACTATCACTTTGAAGAAGTTCTATTGGTTTATCCAAGGGACTAATTGTAAAATGATAATGAAACTATTACACATGTGAAAGAAAAAGGACTTATCTTTATTGATTTTGAAAATATAGTACATCCAGGTCCATGTGTATACTTGTTGATTAAAATCTATCCAAATATGTGAAATTGTATTATATTGTATTCCTTCACATTTTACATTATATATATGTGTTTGAGTGGATTTCACACCTCTTTAAGGTGAAAAGACACAACCCTTATTACAAATTATTTTAGAAAAACAAATAACTAACTAACTTTCGGATTTGGTTTTGGTCAAAAATTCAAAACTCCTCGTGAAAAGCTAATATTTCTGTTGGAGATAGGAAATTTGATTTCCAGAACTAGGTCATTTTTAGATTGTTAAAATTTAACCATCTTTAGCCTCTGTTGGCATCATTTTTTTAGCAGGTCAAAATTCGAGCATTTTCTGAAGGCTTCGATTAGTTAGTTCTATTTATTTATGTCATTAAGCTTCCTTCCTTAATCCCTCAACTTTTAATTGAAAATAATATCATTTTGAATCTTATTTCATGTACTCCATCATATCATCAATTATTGGGAATGAATTTTAGGATGCCATTTTTTAGAGTTTTATCACTTTATAGGACTCCAAATTTTTCCAAAAATTTAGAGCTCCAACAGGCTCTTTCTGGGGACGTATGCTTCCTATGAGCATAGCGAAATTCCAGCTATCTCTAGAGAAGCAGACCAATTATCCACACATAATCTAATATAAAGTGAAATTGGGTGTCCATCTTTAATATTTATCTTTATACCAATAGGCTCATGAAGAACTTTCATAGGAACATTCAATTGGGTGGCCTCGGGCCCCCCCAAAAATGAACATTGCTTCTTTCCTCTATCAAACACATAATTTTGATTATGTAATACTTTGGATCTCCCAAATAAGATGCCACCACTCTCATGGAAAATATTCATTTCTTTATTAACACACTTTGACTTTTGTTTACCTTTAGAAAAGTCAGCAGGTCCACTATAGTCCTTGCTAAATAGAAGATCCCCATGCATTTGATCAACCCTACAAGTAACTAGATTAAGCTCTTCTTCTTGGAAGCCTTTATGTACACAATCTTCCCTATACTCAAGATGTTGTTTCTCTTCACAAAAAGGATTTGGAGATAACTCACATTCAGTAACTTCCTTCTTATCAAGAATTTGATCAGATAGGATACTCAGATAATTTTCAGAACTAATCTTCAACACATTCTCTTCATTATGTTTGTTTGATTCCATCTCATCTTCACACGTTTGATACAACTTCTCATAGGATGAAATAATGCACGTCTCACTTTCTGAATACACTTCCCCATACATATTTTGAGTTCCATCATCTTCAAAATGATCACTAGGCCCACTGTCTTTATCATGATGTTGATGGACTTGATTGCATAGAAAATATTCTTCAAACAATGGATTCAAGGATATAGAGAACTCAGGCATATCTCCATGAGAGATCTCATCTAATACTTCTTTATGTTCATATGTTGTATGTTGTTCTATTTCATCTCCATTATTTGATTCCTGAAACTTAGCATCTTCTTCATCTAGTACCCCCTGAGTATGTATCGATCTATCAAGTTTCTTATCATGGTGCATTGAGAAAAAATTTTGACCACTCTTCTCAACATGTTTTTGATATTCAATGTCTAGTAAATATGAGATTTCTTCTGTACTGAGAAGATATTCTTCCTCATGGTCATTGATACCTGTTTCCATACACATCTCATCATGCATAGATTCTTCTTCAACCTGATCCAAAATTTCTTCCTCTATGTCATCATTATTTTCTTCCCTCAATACCTCACATATTTTCTCAATAAAAACTAATAGTTGAGAATCATGGTAGATTCCTAACTCACAAAGTTTATCCATTAATTCCCTTCCCAGAGGCCTGATATCTTAAGGTATTTCTCGATAGATCTTTATCATTCTCATGAACAAATGTAGTGCAGGTTCAACTTTATATCTTTCCAAACTGAAGAATGTATCCAAAGGGGACATGTACAATTCTTCTTCCACAATATAATTTGGATCTTCTTCCATACTGCAACTTTGGTCTTCATATCATTCATAGCACATGTTGTCTTCTTCACCACTAGCATCATGAAACATATAAAGAAACAATTTCTCAAACTGTCTCCATGATGAGATACATTGTGTGGGTAGTGATTCATATAATTATTTGGCATTATCTTTTAATGTCCTGACAAATAGCCTCATTACCTGATCCTCTGTAGAAATCTCATAATCTTCTATGAATGTATAAAATGCATCCAAGTGTTGCAGTGTTGATTCATCCCATTTTCCATGGAACTTTGGTAGAAGTTGTGAAATTTTAGGGGATAACATATTTGGGATGCATTGAAATCTCATAAGATCCAATGGCTTGATACCATATGGAATAAAAGGCTTTCTTTGAAATGATGGATACATTTTAAAAAACAATCCACCATCTCCTTCTGAGTCTTCTCCTTTAGTAGAGTCACTAAATAAAATGTTTTGTTCAATAGAGTTGCCACCTTCTTATCAAAAGGAAAATACCTACTATCTTCTGAGTTCTTTTCTCCCAGTAGAATCTTAAATATATCACCAGAGCTTCTAGGTAAAATACAAAAATGTTCTTTTGAACAACTCCCTAGTAGAGTCACCAATCTGTTGGTGCTTAAATCAACAGATTGGATTTCCTATGGATTTTTCCTATCCAATGATGAGAAACCCAAGTGATTTGGCCAACTAACAAGTCACAACCAAGGCAAGGTTGGAACTTCTGCAATTTTGGCTCTGCAAAACCAAGGCTGAAAGGCCTATACCTTAAACTTATCCTTCAAGTCTTAAGGATTTTTATAGCAGATAGAATACACCTCAAACCCTCTTTCTCAAGTATGGCAAGGCACTTGAAAGAAATCTAATTGAAATAAATATATCATAAGATGTAAACTAAAATACTTTAAGTAATTAAATAATGTTTAGTAAATATGTATGTAGATTGAAATGAACAGATAGATAATATATCACAAAACTATAACAATGAACTGAATAACTATAATCCAAATATTGATTAGACCAGTGCCTTATTCTACCATGGGAAATAGAGTCAAGATCATTCCAATCTTATGTTCAACCTCAGAGATAGTTTTACAAGAAAACTTATCACTTCAAAGGTGTTATGGAATGTACATTCAACCTAAAACAAATTTAGAGATATTTCAAAAAGGTAATACTTCTCAGATGATAGACCAATTGACTAAGGCCTCAATCAATAGAATTTAACCATGAAAAATGGGAAAACCAATTGAAAATATATACTATGAATCAAATTAGGAAGCATGCACATCAAAATATCACTTTGAAGAATTTCTATTGGTTTATCTGAGGGACTAATTGTAAAATGATAATGAAACTATTACACATGTGAAAGAAAAAGGACTTATCTTTATTGATTTTGAAAATATAGTACATCCAGGTCCATGTTTATACTTATTGATTAAAAACTATCCAAATATGTGAAATTGTATTATATTGTATTCCTTCACATTTTACATTATATATATGTGTGTTTGAATGGATTTCACACCTCTTTAAGGGAAAAGACACAACCCTTATTACAAATTATTTTGAAAAAAAAAATAACTAACTAACTTTCGGATTTGGTTTTGGTCAAAAATTCAAAACTCCTCATGAAAAGCTAATATTTTTTTTGGTGATAGGAAATTTGATTTCCCAAACTGGGTCATTTTTAGATTTTTAAAATTCGACCATCTTTAGCCTCTGTCGGCATCATGTTTGCAGTAGGTCAAAATTTGAGTATTTTCTGAAGGCTTCGATTTGTTAGTTCTATTTATTTGTGTCATTAAGCTTCCTTCCTTAATCCCTCAACTTTTAATTGAAAATAATATAATTTTGAATCTTATTTCATGTACTCCATCATATCATCAATTATTGGGAATGAAGTTTAGGATGCCATTTTTTAGAGTTTTATCACTTTATAGGACTCCAAATTTTTTCAAAAATTTAGAGCTCCAACGTTGTTCAAGGGTCGGACCATGTTAGGAGTCTTTTACAAATAACCCTGTTAGGGGTGAAGACACACTGTCCAAGAGCACACTACTCAAATGATGAAGGCTACAACCTTCTACAAAATAGAGATACACTATATCTGATATTTGAACTGTTTAAGTGGACCTGCTGTCTTGATCAATTCCAGTGACTTGTATAATATTTCTGCTTCTTTACATAGATCCTTTAGTGATGAATGATGTAGCTTTACTATTCTAATACATCAGACATTCTTCTCTGTTAACTATCATGACTTTATTTTTTCTTTTTTCTTGCTATTTTTCTCTCTTGGCAATCACAAATGAACTACTATAAGTATCTTCTTCAAAGATATGAATGTGTCAGCTATAGGAAACTCTTCAATAACTTCCTTATTGGCTAAACTAAGCATGCAACATAATTAGAACTGCACAACTCAAAATGAATAGATGCATCACTTCACATAGCCGGCTCCACCAAATTAACTCAAACATCACACTTCAGATGAAACATGTTAAGCACCTTTGGTTAAACATTCTTAACTCATAACTAAACATGAATTCGAACACGCATATCCCAAAGATAGGTGCAACTAAAGAAACAATAAAATTACTGTCGGCTCTTAATAACAATCTTCTGAAACTGTGGTTGGTAAAAGATCAACACAACTCAACTTTAACTACACTGCATAATCTATGTGTATGAACATGACATAATAAATATGTCTACAACATACAAGTAACCGCGCAAGGCTCCAACATATCCATACTGAAAATTGAATACAGTATACTGTTGTATACTATATGTTGTCATCAATGAAAAATATATAGTCAACTATTTACACAAAGGAAAATCTCCAACATTTGGTTCCTATCAGTATTAGAAGGTTATTTCTGTGTTGGTTAACTCTGGAAGTTAGTGACACTGAAAATTCATCAAAATGCTTGTTCTACATTACCGTTTTGAGTTGATGCTTTTGAGTCACTACTAGAGTGATAGTTGACTCTTTGCAAAATTGTTCCATCCTAATTCTTTGTTCATACAGTATTTGGTTTTGCATATCAATGAACATACTCTTCCATCACATGGTAAATACACTCCTATTTGGATCACAAATTGCTGGTGTATAGAAATTATACGATGGTTGGGATTCTTGTTTGAAAATGATTATGGTTGAAGTTATTGTAAATGTCTAAATACATTATTACTATGGAAGTCCTTGTACACAGGGTCAAAATTTCTATTGAACTCTTCATTGTTGACATTTGAAAATGGAACCATTCAGGTATCATCATACGCGAGCTTATTATGTGCTCAACATATGATTTTGTTTTGCTGAGGCATCATTGTTTATGTTTTGGGCACATGGTTTTTATTATGACATTAAAAGCATAATTATAAATGATTTGTAGCTTCATTATGATAGAAAATATCACTCTTGTTTTCCCTAAGGAAAAACATGAAAATAGTTTGAGGGTACTTGAAGTTTATGGTTTCATTTGGAAACCCTAGTTGTGAAAGCTAGGGTACAGTTGTAGAAAAAAGATATTGTGTTGAATCCAATTCAAACATTTATTGTGGTGGTTAAATGATATTTGGATTACTTGATTCTTTTCTTTAGTTAACAGGTAATCTTATTGTAAAATCTTTCAGTTATTGGTATAAGGAAACAATTTTGTGAATTGGTTTAGATATGATGACAGTTGTTGAGATAGTTTGGAATTAGAGTTTGAGATTGTATGTTTAAAAAATACTTGTTTACTATGAAGGAAATACTTTATTATTATTTGAATTTTATATATATGCATACATTTTTGGAGAAATAAGGAGTGAACAAGAAAAGTATTGAATAAAGAAAAAATACAGTGAGAATGTAAATATTGTTGATATCTTTCAGAACTTTGAAAAGTGGGGTTATAGTGTGTATCTTTTGAAAAGAAGTATTCAAGGGTTATCATTGAATACATTTCTTGTAATGGCACATCTCTGTATATATGATGTGGGCATATTATGTAGAGAATTTCACTCTATGCATTATATGTTTATGTCATCTAAATAGAGGATTGTGTAGAAGTTTTATATACATTTATTCCTGAAATCTCAAATAATGAGATATTCTGGAAATGCTTTAAAATGATACAAAGATGAAACTTTGTACTTTTCTAATCTGAGACATATTAAATGAGAAACACAAGCTAGTGTGGCATTCCTGATTAACTAATGTGTGGACTGCAACAGTTTCACCTACAGGTATCTAATCCCACTGTAGCAATAAATGACATCCCTTTCAAGTTTTGTTATAGTCCAAGGTTCGTACAAATTTTACAAAACTATGTATTTTTCTCTTTCCTTTTTCTAGGAACATTCATAGAAGCATCATTTACAAATAAATAATAATTTTGATAATAGTTGTGCAGTGATGATCAAAGGATATTCAGAGCACCAGAGATATCCTTGATCTTCAATGAAGGAAACAACTTTCCTCTTCATCAACCTTTTCTAACAATTATTGGTGATTGGGTAAACTTTCAGTATCATTGGAATTTGAACCTGGAGGAATTTTATTGCTAAATGCATCCATTTAGATTTTGTCTATTTATTTTTACTCTGGTAGGATCCTACAAATGTGGTAGCTTATTGTCTAGCAGTGCTTCCAAGATCAAGCATTATAATTATTGGTGGTAAGTTCAACACCTTAGGCCTAAATTGATTCTCACAATGTGTACTATACTAGTATTCTAGTCCATTCTTTAAAGTCCACTGAGAAAAGGAGGAACATTGCACTTGTACCATTAGGCATGGTTTCTCAACTTTAGAGGGAGCCAACTATAGACAAGTATAGAATTAATTCTTAATTCACTTATGTGGATGTGTCAGTGATTCTATTCAACATGGAATATTTTTTGCTTTACTACCCCCATTCTCTTTCCTAATTAGTTATGAAGTTTGAGTCTACTTTCTAAAGATGGCCATTTTTTTTTCAATACTTTTCTTTGATGGAAAAGAAGGTTTATTACTAAACACATTATTTTAAGTTTCTAAGAAATGCTTTTACTCAACTAAATGCACATATAATAAACCCAGAAACACTCCAGGAATAAATATATTTGTATTTTTTGTATATACTTCAAAGATTAAACAACACATAAAAATTAAAATTTACTAGTCTAATAAAAATACATGCAAATATGATAACACCTACATAATGACCGTGATGACAGTGAGAAAATCAAACCTTCTTCTTGAGCATTTCTCTCCCTAATATGGTCTGATAGCCATGCATGAAGGTTTGTCTTCAAAGGCCACAAGCTATTGTACAGAGCAGCTCCTCTCCTTAGAATAAAATGTCTTATTTTTTTCCATTATGAGATGTCCTTCTCTATACCCCAATGCTTTTTATATTCCATGCTTTCCTTTTTTCATTCCTCAATCAAGACATTTTAAAGGCTAGTTTATTTAAGATGCAAGACTAGATGGTTGCTTTTTTTTTGGGATTAGTCATTCCAGAGTTGGAAGGTTCTAAACCCCATGAAAAATAGCCTTGGTTCCTAATTCATGACTGTTGGAATTAATGGGAAGTAGTACTGAGAGGGGAGCGGTGAATCAATACCTCTAAAACTTTTAACACCTTTCTAATTTATCATTAGTAATCATTCATTACTGCATTACCGACCATTAATGTTGTTCTTTATTATGCATGTATTGTTCATTCATAATCTTTAATATTTTACAACATTCATAGAAACATTCATGAAAATCAGAAACACATAATACAAGATATGGTATCACAGAAAAATCTTGTTAGGAAGTAAAAAATGCGGTGGTGATGGCACCCACAAAACTTCCCTATCTACAGAATGGAAGGGAGCCGGTTAAGGCTTACTATTTGATCACTTTTGATGATCTACCCTTTTAGGAGTATTGAGGTGGATACCTGTTAAGATCTACTCTATTAAGAGCTTTAGCAACACTTATTTAAGTGTACACTCAGTTATGAGATTTATAATAGGATGGTTAAGCCCACCTTTCTTGAAAGGATTTCATTAGTGTACCACACTTGTTAGAATGAGTACAAATGTTGACCTGACTATATGCAATCTACAATTTCTGATTATAGACCCATTAAAGCTCTCAGAATAACAATATCACCTTAAGTGATTGATGAATACCTTTCTCTGCTCATCGGTAACCTCTGTTATATTCTTGAAACTGATTTGATTCTATTTTTGTCCTTCTGCATGAATTCTTTTGTCTCATCTCTTGTTTCTCTCCATGGCTACTATCTTCATTGAAAAAAAACTATTCTCAAATAGATTGAGAACCTATTTATACAAGTATTTGACCTATCTTGGAATCATGCATTACAATGTTAACTCTTATATCCAAGGTTTACAACTTGACCTTGATCTTTAGTTTGCATTTTTTAAATCAGTAAAACTAATTAAAACAATAATAAATACATTGCTTCCTCTGCACATAATGGATTTAAAAGTAAACCAAGAAGCTATAAATACAACTTCAGTGATTTATCTGAAGTGGAAAGTTAGATCCACTTTTTGCGAGATGTAGCTGACTGTCAGTTCTTAGTTTCCAGGTTGAACTTGAAGTATGTCAGTGTTCCTTTGTTTGAACTATTCATTGGGTTCCCTTTGTCTGTCGGGTTCCTCTCTTTGTTGTTTCATTGGGTTTCACTTTGTTACTCGTCGGGTTCCCTTCACCTTTTTTTCATCGCATAACACTTAACAATGTTTATCAGGTAACCTTGGCATCGGGTAGTGATGTGCCTTGTCTGTCGGTGTAGAGTAAACCAATGGTGCAGATCATGTTTTTCTTTAAGTATACTAATGGAAAAATATAATGCCTTCAATTTCCCCCTTTGACATTAGTATCAAAAAATTATATGTGCATAATACTAAAGAGTTTAGTATATATACCTTGTTTATATCCCTATCATCATATGACTCCTTCTAACTGTATGCATCGATATAGTATAAGTATATGTACATGTATACTATACATTCTCTGTTCTTTGATTTGTATGTACATGTTCTTTCCTCCTTGTATTTTCCCCTATCTTTTACTATCCATATTATTTCCTCCTTTTGACTGAGGTGAGTGAACAAATCAATTTCGCCATTTCTTTGATACTTATGAAAAAAATGTACAACTTATAATATGCCAAAAATTGTGACAAAAATGTGCAACATACAATGTGTCAAGTATATTGGAATGGGCTGTCTTGATATCTTCTTGCATTTTCTCCCATTTTTCTTTCAGTTGTTCTAGTGCCATGTGATGTAGCTCTAGCCTTGTGTGCATATCATAAATGTTGTCTAGCACAAACATTTTAGGGGTGGCAATTAGTGTATTTTCCTCTATCACATGTTTCAGGAGTGTAAGTGTCGGTAAGAGATTATCTTGGAGCTCATTTACCTCATCTCTATACTTCATCTCTTCAAACTATATGTCCTGTCTCTATTTCCTAGCCTATTTGATTTTCTCATCGTGCAATTTAATTGCTTCTTCAATATTGGTGAGACTTTGTGAACTGGACTTAAGATCATCATCAATTTGTGCTATCTTGTTGGTATACTCTTGAGTGAGTTGATCTAGACTACATAATTTCTATATCAAGGTAATAGCTTATGAGATGATTGGATCAATTTTACTTACCAATTTAGATAACTTAACCTTTCAATGCTACTTCCTGGCTTATCTTCTCGGATAGCTTGAACTCATACTTTTGTTCAAGTCTCTCTTCCATAAATTTGTCACCATCAATATTCTGAGATATTATTGCATCTGTGAGTATTACCAGTTGATCAAGCATTGGATCTTTTTGATCAATATCTACATCAAGTACAATCTATTGAAGTATTCCTCTTGCTGCTTCTAGTACCTTGGCCTATTTTGCTTCTCTTTAGTTTGTCTTGAATGGATTTTCTCTCACAGAGCCTGGCATACTTTGTTAATGGAGTTGGATCCAATGTTCTTGGATCACAAACTAGAATCTCAATGATTTCATCTAGAGTTATTGGATTCTTATGCTTTCCCTTCTTCTTCTTTGAGATTTGTGGGGATGCAGAGGTATGAACTACCATAGCTAGTTCATTTGTTCTCTCTGAAGTTGTTGGTGAAGGCCTTGTGGAAGATGCTTCTTGTTTTTTTTGCTTGGGGTGCAACTGTCAGTTTGGTGAAGACATATCTCCTTCAACCTTGGGTGTCTTTGTAGATTTTTCTTCTGATTGCTTCTCCTTCTCATCTTGCTTTTCTTCTTCACCTTTCTTTGTTTGTGTGTCCCCTTCTTCCTTTTGTGTTTCTTCTTTATTTTGATTAGCAGACTTATCTGTCTGATCATCGGTTGCAGACTTCTCTGCAGTTGTTTCCTTTGAATTATCTATGGTGTCTTTTGCTTCACCATCACCCTTGTTCTCAGGTGTTCTTGTGTCTTCTTCTGTAGATCCTTCATTACCCTCTAAAATATTGATTGCCTTCATTAGTATAGGAATATTTCCTTGAGTGGTTGCTTGGGCTATATCCAGAGTGGTGTCTTGCTTGTCAGTTTTATCTTTTTAAGCATTGACATCCTCATCTTTTTGCACTTGGCCTACAAGGTCTAGTTCTTTGGAGTCCATGACTGAAGTTTCCTACACTTGTTCATCAGCAACATTCATATCTTTAACATTTAATGTCCTCAATTCTTGTTGTTGTTCCTAATCCTTAAGTGTAATGAATATTAATTCATCTTTCTTCTTTGGATCTTTATCAGAGTCATAGTTGGTGATATCATGGATGTCAAGATCATCCATGACTGTGTCTAAGTTTATGGGCTCATTGTCACTTTTAGTATTGTTTAGAGAAATGTGCTGAGGACTTGCATTTTCTATCATCTCCTCTCTTTGAGGTGTGTTGGTGAGAAGTAATTGATTCTCACCACTTGTTGGCTCTGTCGGTAGATCCAGAAGTTTCCTCCATTTAGTTTCAGTCATTTTGTCCATCTCTATGAATTTTTTCTCTAATACTTTGTATGCCCTTATCTTGGCTACAAATTTACTTGATTTCTTGAGTCTTTCTATGATTTCTTCTACCTTTGATTCAGGAGGCATTAGTGTTACTAGTACCCTCTCCCTTGCTTCTTTTTTAGTTTGTAGAGCATGTGACCATTGTTGGTATACCTTGTTTACTAGCTCTTTAGGTATTTTATTGACAAATTTAGTCGGTGCATATTTGGACATGATCATTGATTTTACAATTGTCTCTTGTATCTTATTCTAGTCCTCTGGGTTTAGTGTATCTCATTGTCTGATTTTCTTGTCAAACATGGTTCTGGATGTAGAAATAGAATCGACAGCTTCATCAATTGTTTGATTCATGTAGTTCTTCTTTTCCACATCAGGCTCATCATCTTTAGTGTCCTCCATGTTATCCTTTGTCCTAACCAACCTTTTCCTCTTCTTTAGAGGTGTTGTTTTCACAGTTTTCTACCTTGTTCTTTTTGCTGGCTACTTCCTCATATAGGTCCTTAGTTGACCCTTTTTAAGAGGTGTTGTATCGGTTGTAGTAGTTTGACTCCTTTTCCTCTGCTTCTTTGTAGGAGGTGGAGGTGGAGGTGTATCAGATTTAGTCTCCTTAGAATCTGATTTCTGTTCTTCTTGTTCCTCACCGATGGTACCCTGTTCATCGGTTGTCTCTGGTTTCTCTTGTTCCTCCTTTGTTACCGATAGAATGTTCTTGAGATTCTTCACCATTTTATCCTTTTTGTTGATAGTTTTCTTTATCTCTAGGCCTCTCTTTATCTTCGATCTGGCCTCTTCATAGGTTCCAAACCTAGGTTGTTTGTTGTCAACAGGCTCATTTATTAGTGCATCAATTACACTTGTAGCTTGATCAATATTGATCTCATAATCCATTGGTGCTAACCAAGCTATCCTTGGTACAAATAGGTTGATATGGGTGAAATCTATGTCCACCATAAAAAATATTTCATCTTTATGTTTTTCTACAACTTGTTCAAGAATCCTAGTCCTCTCCATCATCTTTTCCTTGAACTCAAGGAAGTAAGCAAACATAACAGACTCAAAATTTTCCCGTAGTGACTTAATCAGTTCACTAATCTATTGGGTTACCAATTTGGTACTGTTCCATTTTATTTTTCCTACTGAAGGAAATTATTCTTGAAAATAGAAAAATATACACATGATAAGTGAGCTGAACTTACATGTGTTGGTCTTTGTGGACATGATTGTGTTCATGGTCTCATCAAGTTGTTTTAACAGGATCTCACATAGATCCATCTGAATTCCTTTGGTCACTATCTTGTAAGCTATGCTTACTGATGTTGCTGAAATTTTGTTCAATCTGCTTGCTTGAAAAATTTTATACCCAACTAAACATGTACCAAATTTTAGTTCTTTGTCGGTGATTGTGTTCACTTTGAGACCTTTGTTGTCTCGTTCTGCATTGGTGAGTTTTTCAAATTATTTCATGGAGGGATGCTTGTGTGCCCTAGGTTTATTAGTTATCAGATAAACAGTGATAGCATGAAGGACATCCTTGGTTATTTTCTTGGGTTGGTATAGCCATAGCTTCTTATCATGCATTTTTCTCAAGACTAACCTTATCCAGTCTGTTTTGAATTCCCTTGGGAAATGTAGGGAATTAGCTAACCCTTTGACTTCCAAGTGTTTGGGCTCTTCCTTCAGTTTCCCTTCAACATCACAAAGCTTCTTATAAGCTTTATCCATTTAAAAATCACCTATCTCTATGATCTTGTAGTGAATGTAAGACCTAACATCTTCTATGAGCAAAACCCTAGGTGGTATTTTTGAAAATGCGCCAGTTTCATCGGGTTTCAATGCAATTGGAAGATCTTATACTTGGGATATACACATGTACTATTCTTGATAAGCTTAACCACATTCCTCTTATCATTATTGATTTTAGCAGTCCTTGAGGTGGTTGCCATCATTTTTCAAGTTTTAGGGTATTCTAAAAATTTAGGGCTTTCTTGAAAAATAAGGACAGAGATCTTTCAGTGTCTTTGATACTTACTTCAATCCATAATAGTAGTGAAAGATCTATTTGTCATGTGCTTAGGTAGATCTGAGGACACTCTACTTTCTTCTCTTTAATCACTTTATTTTTTTCTCTTCTTTCTCTTCAAATCACGGGTGCAAAATGAAGTTGTCCTATCGACTATTTATAGACTTTTTGCCCTGTCTTTGTAATAAATTCTCAATGACTCATCAGGACATGAAGATGAGTTTCATCAGGAAGACTTTCCACAACATCACCAGTGATGTTGAGTTGCTCAGGATAGTTGTTAACAATATTGCTTGTACCGACGGATATCGGTATTCTATAGTGACAACTTGTAATTTTCCTTTCTTATCGACGAGTGTCAGATTACATTGGAAACTTAGCCACTTTATGTGTTGACCAAAAATTTCTGGTAAGTGTAGAACAACTTATCTACTTTTTTCACCAATCATTTTTGGTATGTGTATACTGATGGGTTTGTTTTCTTAGAAGTGGAACAAGTAACATAATATGCATCCTTATTCATGCAAATTTTGAATATCTATCAATTGTATAATGGAACTGATGCAAAATATAACTTGGTATAGTGCAGTTCCATACTTACTTGTTCAGCTTAAGTGGGGGTGATGATGTCACTAGATCCATTGGATGGGGTGTCACCATTTGCATTGCTTGGCCTAGCTTCATCATTGCTTGAAGCTTTTATCCACATTTTTTCTCTTTCCCTCTGGATATCTTCAATGGTGTTTCCATTGGGATATGTGCTTGTCTCTGTCAATTGGTCTTTGCAATATTTCTTGAGGTGACCAACTTTATGACAGTGCAAGCATGCCATTCTAGGGTTTGACCAGCCTCTAGACCTTTTGGTCCATGCTCTCATGTAGTTTGCAGCAATGTGACCATATCTACCACATGCTTTACAGTTTGTTCATGTATTGTAATTCTATGTATATTGATTACCTATTCTCTTTGGTTGATAAGGACTCTTTTGACCTTTAGGCTTCCATGCTTGCCTTTTCTTTTTCTATCATTCTTCAAATGTGTGACCATTCATCTTGCATGTAGGATAATATTTGTCCATGTAGGTTTCCTTATTTGGTTGTTTTATCTTAGTCTTGCATTCATAAGCCTTATGTCCTTTCTTGTTACATTTATAACAAAATCCTATGAATGTAGGTGTATATTTAGGAATACCTTTCATTTTACCTCGACATACATTTGATTTGTGCCCTTGCTTTCCACAGTGCTTGCATGTTAGCTTTCTTGGTCTTGGATTTTCATAGACATTCTTTGAGTTTGCTTGATTAGATGATTCTCCATTTTCGGTAAAGCCTATACCATTGTTATTGTTGAATCTTTGTTTTCCTTCAAGAAAGTCATCCATTCTTTTATTTCTCTCTTCAGCCTTTCTAATAATCTTGTTATGCTGTTGTTGATTTCTAACCTCATGTTTTAGCTTTTCATTTTCTTCTCTTAGTTCACCAATAATTTGTATTCTCTCAATGAGTTCCACATTTACTCTATTTGCTTCTTGACTCATAAGAATAATCTAATTTGTGAGATCATGTGATGCTCAGCATGTCTTTGAATTTCTAATTCATTTTCTTGTAGTTTCTCTATAATCTTCCTTCTGTCATCAATAGCAAGTGTTCTTTCTATTTCAGCTTGTCTAGCAGAACTCATCACATCAATCATTATTACCATCTAGCTCTCTTGACTGAATTGCAACATGTTTATTTGTTCTATCAGATGTTGATTGATCTCCTTTAGATTTGTGATGTTCTCTTTAGATGCATCCAATGTATTACTTGTATTTGATCCTGAAGATTCAAAAAAATCTAGAATCTCTTCTTCTTGATAATATTTTTCATTGTTCCAGGTAGCCATACCTTTCCTTTCATTCAACAACTCTCTCATCTTGATTCTGGCTTCTTTATACTATTCATAGAACATCTGTATCTCAAGATTTTTGTTCTCAATATTCTTATCAAGTTTTTACTTCTCCATTGTATGATCTTTTCCCTTAAGCTTTTAGGCTTTCCAAGAAGAGACTTGGCTGTGATACCAATTGTTGGAATTAATGGGAAGTAGTACTGAGAGGGGAGGGGTGAATCAATACCTCTAAAACTTTTAACACCTTTCTAATTTATCATTAGTAATCATTCATTACTGGATTACCAACCATTATTGTTGTTCTTTCTTATGCATTTATTGTTCATTCATAACCTTTACTAGTTTGCAACATTCATAGAAACATTCATGAAAATGAGAAACACATAACACAAGATATGGTATCACAGAAAACTCTTGTTAGGATGTAAAAACCGCGGTGGGGATGGCACCCACAAAACTTCACTATCTGTAGAATGGAAGGGAGCTGGTTAAGGCTTACAATTTGATCACTTTTGATGATCTACCCTATTAGGAGTATTGAGGTGGAGACCTGTTAAGATCTACTTTGTTAAGAGCTTTAGCAACACTGATTTAAGTGTGCACTCAGTTATGAGATTTATAATAGGACAGTTAAGCCCACCTTTCTTGAAAGGATTTCATTAGTGTACTACACTTGTTAGAATGAGTACAAATGTTGACCTGACTATATGCAATCTAAAATTGCTGATTAAAGATCCATTAAAGCTCTCAGAATAACAATATCACCTTAAGTGATTGATGAATACCTTTTCTCTACTCATCGGTAGCCTCTGTTATGTTCTTGAAACTGATTTGATTCTATTTCTGTCCTTCTACATGAGTTCTTTTGTTTGGTCTCTAGTTTCTCTCTGTGGTTACTATCTTCATTGAACAACAACTATTCTCAAATAGATTGAGCACCTATTTATACAAGTATTTGACCTATCTTAGAATCACACATTACAATGTTAACTCTTAGATCCAAGGTTTATAAATTGACCTTGATCTTTAGTTTGCATGTTTTAAATCAGTATAACTAATTAAAACAATAATAAATACATTGCTTCCTCTGCACATAATGGATTTAAAATTAAATCAAGAAGCTATAAATACAACTTCAGTGATTTATCTGACGTGGAAAGTCACATCCACTTTTTGCGAGATGTAACTGACTACCGGTTCTTGGTCATCAAGTTGAACTTGAAGTCTGTCGATGTTCCTTTGTTTCAACTATTCATCGAGTTCCCTTTGTCTATCGGGTTCCTCTCTTTATTGTTCCATTGGGTTTCACTTTGTTACTTGTTGGGTTCCCTTCACCTTTTTTTCATCGGATAACACTTAATAGTGTTTATCGGGTAACCTTGGCATCAGGTAGTGTTGTGCCCTGTCTATTGGTGTAGAGTAAACCGATGGTATAGATCATGTTTTTCTTTAAGTATACTAATGGAAAAATATAATTCCTTTAATGACTTGCATTAGAGGAAAAGTCCACTATTGCAATCTGAAAGAGAAGGAGCAAGAACCCTGAGTTTTGGTGTTTGTTGTAATTGCAAATTCTTCTTTCTTGAGGTTTGAAAAGATAGTATTAGAGGACCCTAGAAACCATACTTTCCAATATTTTTCTATGTTCTTTTCTTGTGTTGAGGTAAAGACCACTATTGTAGTCCAAATAGGAGTTAGAAAAAAAATCAAAGAGTTACATGTTTGTAAGACTGTTGAATACAACTAACTATGGAAAGTGGAGTCTTAAGGGTCTATAGGAAGTTATAACCCTTATTAGAAGTCTGTGATTGATTTAAATTAGTTATCCATTGTTATGATTTGGTAAAGGAAGAGTGTCTCTAAGAACACTATAAACTAGGTGATTGAAGATTGAACAAGTTGGGAGGAACTATCTTATGTAACAAGGGATTCAAAGACTTGTATTGTGAAAGGAAGTACAAACAATCCTATTGAAGGATTAAGTCAAATTGAGAACATTACCAAATTGTAGAAGAGGGTAAGCCCACTACACTTCTTGTTGTGTGCACTCTGCACCAAATTAAGTGTGTCATGTATATGTTTGAAAATTGACTTTGTAAATATGAGATATTGATGATTTTGAGATGATTGTATTTGATTTTGATATGAAGCTAGGTGTGGGTGTTAGGATCAAAATTAGGGAATGGATCTCAAAGGGGTATGAGTCCCAAAGTAGTTTCCCAGTAACCCATTCGAAAGTTGACCAATGTAAGTGATAATATAATAAAATAATTAGGAAAACACATTAATAAGATAATTGATAATTCCCCCTGTGTTCCTTGTGTGCTTGTATTGAATAAGGACATATTGGAAAGGTATGGCCATCTATGGGGCATTGATTTGGCATAATCAAGCCTCCTTGTCCACATGAAAGGATTTCTTGATTCCGCATGAGTCATCCCTTCATGCTATGCAATGACACTCCCACTTATGAGTCTATAACATCCAACCCCTATGTAGACATGAGTAGTGACCCTATGTGGATTCATGATGTGGAATCATCCCACTTCTTTATGTTTCAATGTAATGTTTGGGCTTTCTTATGATGATGATTTATGTTACTTGATGTTTATACTTCATGTCTTACGTGTGTGTAAGCCTTATATCCCCCTTGTGCTTTTTAAATAATTATATGGGCCATGTGGCTATCTCCAAGCATGGTGAGGTGAACCTACGAGCTCCACATCGTTGGGTGGAATTTCCAACCATCATTGGGGACTGGTGTACTTAGTTTGAGATTGATTGTGGAGGCTATCACGCCACTTCCTTCTCACATTTCTTCTTTCCTTCTCATTCTTACAAATGTAAAAATTTATTGTAATGATTAAATACATTACATCAAAATGATTATTTGTATATTTAAATACTCCCATGTGGAGAATATGTAATAATATGATGGATATGCACAGGGTACTTTTATGTGACACAGTGTTGGTATTGGGCATGAATCACCCGTGTTTATGCTTATTTTCTTATTGTCGATTCTTGTATTTATCATCGTAACACTTCCAATAGTGATATAAAATAAGATCAAGAGTGTTTATTAGGGTATCGGAAGTTGATATAGTCACCTTCACGCTTGGTATCAAAAGTTGATATAGAGTTTTATGGAGGCTTATATTTATTTTGGTTATCTTTTGATGTGTTTGAGATCAAGACACTCCTTAATAGAGCTCATCCATGACACTTAGGATCTATGAAATTGTCTTATTTTTTGAGTTAAGTTTTGTAACTTTAGGGAGGGCCTTGGGTGATTATAAGAAAACATTATACCTTCTCCAAGGTTTTGGGGGACCTTTCCCTTCAATTTTTTTTTTTGGTATCTAGACTTCTGCTTGTGTAGAGTTGTGTAGTGATTGTTCAACCCAACCATGGGGTTTGAACTCTATATCATTGCATGATCCTTAGGGTTAATGATTATATTAAATGTTCCATGTTATTTTATGTATGTTTTACCCTTTTTCCCAAGGGGTCCTTGGTGGGGTGTTACTAATTTATGTATGTTTTACCCTTTTTCCCAAGGGTTCCTTGGTGGGGTGTTACTAAACATTAGTAGGACGAAAATCATAAAAATAGTACATTTGAGGCCTAATTCAGTGGAGGCTAGAAGGGATATTTGTGGAGATTTGCTAGATGTCTAAAATTCTAGAGAATGTCTTCTTTACTGAGATGAGGTGGGACAAAGGTGAGGATGAGGGTTTCTAGATTGAGTATCAGTGCATAGATGATGATTCACTAACCTATGTCTATAAAACCTTCAAAAATATCCCTTCTCTGGCCTCCACTCATATTTCTTCTCAGAATCTGGAAACTTTGGATACTGTTTCTCATCCATGCACGAAATGTGCTAGTGATCGTATAAAATTCTTCCAGGCCTCCAATATTGATGAGCTGCACAAGTGTAAAAGGTTTTTGAGAGACTGGGATCAATTATGAGAAGGTAAACAATAAGATAATATTATTTCATCTTTAATTCATTTTAGCCCTTCATATTTTCTGCCTTCTCTCCAACTTTAGTAATATATTGGATACTGTGCAGTGTATATAAAGGCAAGGCAGTGATTATTCTTGATGATCAACAAATATAAGTCTTCTAGGCCTTACCCAATAGCTAGGAATAAAGATAGTAGAGCTCAAGAGACCATAATAGTTGGTCTCTGTCTTTGGTCCATAAAATTGAGGAAATGTTTTACCTCTCGTTAGCTCATCAAATGCGGCGATTTTAAATAATTTAATAGATAATATTTAATGTATAACGCACATTATTTTAGTTTGATGCTGCATGAATTTATCTATTTCCCACACTTTTAGACTGTAGAGATAGTGATAAATAAGCATCCCCTCCTGTGGCCTGAGTAATGTAGGGTATGAGAGGAGATTCTTCTTTATCGCTATCTTCGTAGTCCACAAGTGTGCAAAGTAGATAAATTTGTGCAATGTCAACTTAAATAATATATGTTATCATGAAAATATTTTATTAAATTCTTTCGAATCCTTGCATTTGTTGAGCTAATGAAAGGTAAAATGTAGTGCCTCACTGACCCTATCTTGGAAAAAAAATGAAGAAGTGAGTGGGATAAAGTAATTCGATTGATGACAAGGTAAGTACGCTACTTTCATGCTTCAAAGCACCTAGTTAGCAAATGTTTATTTCTTTCTATGCCACTTTTAGTTTCTTTAAAATGTAAATGTTAATCCAAGACTTTATGATAAGTTTCATAGCGTGCGTAATAATGATGAAATTAGATAGAATTTAATGTCATTTTTAGGTGATTACTTTAAAACATTGCGTTGTGAATTATTTACTTGATATATGATAATAAAATTCAGACAATCGAGCCTTAAGATTTCAAAACCAATAGAGTCATTTCCATCTACTTAAAAGTTGATTAAGGATACCCAAACTATTACTTATCAT
>MU225864.1:1477363-1491877 GCA_018584345.1 Thuja plicata
GATATTGGTGTAGCTTATCTTCGATCACATATGCAATCATCAATGAATTCTAACATCATGCATCTAGTTGTGAAGCAATATTTACAAATGCAGGAAAAAGAGAGGCAAGGAGAATATGACACCTAGGCAAGGGGGAGAAAACTTAGGTATGCAACACCCCTGTATGATTGTCATTTGAATATTATGAAACACTATCTCTTAAAGTTTCCCCATTTCCTTCTTGTACTATAGATAAATATTATGATTAATAGAATCATGAATTGCTGATGTAGTTAAAATTGTATGTTATATCTCAAAAAAAAAAAAAAGTTGTTTTATTTTTGGGTGTAAATTTGGGCATTACATAAAATGTTTTGTCAGTAATATGGACCAAAGAAGGTGACCCTCTATGATGGTCTCTCGAGCTTTGTTATCTTTAGTGTGCTTAGCCATCAATTATTCGATGCTTATGACAACTATTTTGATAGAAGTGCTATACGTACGATGAGCATTCCTATTGGAAAGTCACTACATCTCTGTTGGCATCCTGAATGGTATAACGTCAGATAGACTAGCTTTTCGACAGCTAGGTTCAATGGGACTGCTATACCTCTGACAGGTTTTGCTGTCACTCAGCCACTACATATCCATTGGCCTTCTAACAGGTATACCGTCTGATAAACTCTGTGTTTGACATATATTTTGATTGGAATGCTATATGTTCTTTCGGTGTTCTGATAGATGTATCGTATGAAATGCTACAATAGGTTGTTATTAGTGAGGTAAGTTCCAACGGATTTCGATGTTGAAATACTGATGGTGACCACTTCCGTAGTAATTTCCAATGAAATAACCCTGATGGCTACATCTGTCGAATGGCCAACACATAAGTGTGGAAATTCCAATAGATAGCCATCAGAATTAGGCCTCAAATGTACAAGTGTTAGAGTCACCCCTCCATCACATGCTTTAATTCTATCTTGTGTCATCATCTCTACTTTATTTTGTACTGGTATACATCTACAGAATTATGATTATACCTCAATAATCATGCACACATATACATATACAAAGTAGAAGATACCTTTTTCATTTAAATGTTTACTATGCCTTGTATTTCATTAAAATGTTAATATCCCATTGAGGGTCTCTTTTTTCTGTTGAATGATTATCCATGTTACTAAAGCGCTACATTAAAATGATGAAATATGCTTCTGCATTAGTCCATCATGCTTTATGTGGTTTGTTTTGTCATCATTGCTTTAAATGCTCACCATTCTATTAAAATATTTACTATTTCATATATGTGGTAGAGGGTTTCATTTTTTTTGAATGATTATCCGTATCCATATAGTGTTCCATTAAAATGATGAACTTTTCTTCTGCATCCCTGAATTTTGCATAGGGTTGCATTAAAATGATGAAATATGCTTCTGTGTTACTCCATCATGCTTTCTGTGGTTTGTTTTGTCTGAACAATTATGTATCATAACACACACACACACACACAATATTCTGTATATTGTGTACACAACTAATTTAGCAGTCCCCCAATATGGAATATAAAAAATGCCTAATTTAAAGTTTTTAAGTTGTTGGGCCAGTTCACGTGTTCTTTTTTGACATTAGGAAAGTGGGGGGACAAATATCCCAATTCACCACATGTGGATCAACATCTACCACATATATGCTAAGATTGGTGCACTAAAAATAATAGATTTTCACCCATTTTCATCATTTTTCATTCCTCTCACCATTCTTTTTGGTCTGCACCGCTCCGCAACCATTCTATCTTGTGTCATCATTTCTTCTTTCTTTGTTTTATGTATACATATACACAATTATGTATAGGTTAACATAATCATGCATATATATATATATATACATATATATATATATATATATACATATATATATATATACATATATATATATATACACACACACACACACACACACACACACACACACACACACACACACACACGAAGTATCAAATACCTATTGCATAATTTTGTCTTTGTACATAATTATGTATACATATACATGATCATGTATATATATATATATATATGCATAATTATGTATATATATCCCCAATCTTTTTTTGAGTATGTTTACCTGCATAATCATGCATACATATTTTAGACTCCAAGTATCAAATACATATAACATGACTATGCATATACATGATTGATCATGTAAACATGTACATGATTATTTAGATATATGCAATTAAATCATGATTGTCTCAATGCCTTCCATCTCATTCAAATGTTTAATAATGGTTGCATTCAAATGCTACAATGTTGTATCCATGTGTGCACAATTACATATCTGATTTATTTGGCTCTACAACCTTATTTTCTCCACTCCAAAACCTTCAGGTAATGTTGCACCCATCAAGCATACTTATTTTCTTGTATGTACAACAATGGAATTGAATAATGATGACTAATCCCATGCAGGTACAGATTCATGGCATGAGGTAAAGGTAGAGGTAGAGTTAGAGGCGAAAGCAGGGTTGGGGGTACACAAAATTCAACATTGAGGGGCAGGCAGAATCATAGAGGTAGAGGTAGACATACAGTCAGAGTCACTAGTGGACTACACTTCACAGATGAAGTGGATAGGACCTCGAGGGAAGAAATTCATGTTTCTAATTGTGGGGTAGAAACAAATAGTGGATTCCACAATCAGCCTAATGTGGAGGTAGAGCCCAATATTAAAAATGTTTGACCTATTAGCCAGTCAAAGCCTAATGTGAAATGGTCAAAAATGCAAATGGTAGAAGCAATTTCCTATGTTGAAGAGAAGGGGATGTCAATTAGAGGTGCAACAATCAACTGCGGTGTCCCCAATATGAGTTTGAGATCATAGCTTACTAGGATTTCAGCAATGACCCAAAGGGGACCACATACCATTTTATCTAAAGAGGAGGAGGATAAACTTGTCCATTGGTACAAGGAAATGACTAAAATTGGCCATAGTTTATAGATCATCCAACTACAATCAACCATTGCCAAGATTTCTGGGGATAGTCCCAACCGGTTCAATAATGGCGTGCTGGGAAATCGTGGTGGTCTACTTTTTGTAAAAGGCACCCTGATTTGACTATGAGAACAATTGAAGGAGTGGATAACGACCGAGAAATTATGTTGCGACCTTATGTTGTGTCCTCATTATATGACAACTTGGCTAACAATTACAACTTCAACCACTATGGATCAAGCAGAATTTGGAATTGCGATGAGACTGGTTTTCAAGCTGGAAGGAACTGTGGAAAGAGAGTGATTGCTAAATTGGGGCAGAGATGTGTACCACACTTGATATCAAAAAGTAGAGAGTGGATAATGATTTTGGCTTGTGTTAATGCAGCTAGGTAGAGCATTCCCAGGTTTTACTTGTTCAAAGCTAAGAGGTACATCAAAAATTACATATCAAACTGTGAGGTAGGTGCATGCATGGTGTGTCAAGAGCATGCATGGATGACAAAGGAACTATTCCTTAATTGGTTACAACATTTTGCAGCATCCGTACCTAGAGGGGTTTCACCCACTAATAGGGCCTTGCTTATCTTTGATGGTCATGTCAGCCACGTCGCCTTCAAGATAATTGAAGAAGTAAAGCACTTGGGAATTGACTTGCTAACATTGCCTACTCATACCAGCCATAAGTTGAAGCCATTGGACGTTAGTGTTTTCTCTCCTTTCAAGAATTAATTCAAAAAAAAAAGTACATGGATCTCAAATAATCCCCACATTGAAATTGGCAGACAAGAGTTGGCAATGCTTACGAGTAAGGCATTCAAGGAAGCATTGACACCATGGAACATTATGAATGGGTTTCGCAGGACTGGCATTTGGCCACTAAAAAGGTCTGCACTAGACAATGATATGAGGCCAAGTGAGGCATTTCATGTTGAAATACAAGAGAAAACTACTAGAGTAGAGGATAATGTAGTTACATTGGAGAGTAATCCTCAACACATTGCAGCAGAGGCCTTCATGCATTTGGCAGGGTGCAGTGAAGAACAAATTGATTTATTTGTGCAAAATTACCAAACCAATATAGACAATGTAGAGGGTCCAGCTGAAGATGTGAAAACCACATCATTTGAAGGTATTAGTGATCTGCCATAGCCACAGAAGGTATTGAAAATGCATCAGCTAATCTCACCCTTCCAACACAAGCTAACCTACCAGAGTGGGCTACACAAGCAACTACCAATGTAGGTATACAGACTAATTTCATGTTAGAAGACATCACCCTTTCCATGCCAAGCCCTCCTAAAATTGATCCAATAGAAGTAATCCATTATTTCACCAGTGTAAGGGATTGGGATGCTGAGGCTGATGCAATTGTGATGATGATATGGGGACAAGTGATGAATAAGCTAGCTACGTGGCATGCACCCAATAGGAAGGGCAGCAAGTGAGAACATCAACAAGCCAATTCTTGATACTTCCAGTGCAGTGGGTGACTCCTTCATCAAGGGGAGGTAAGATATGAGTGCTTCACCTCAGTAGGAAGTCCCAAGTTTTGATGTCCCATCTAGTACATTGAAATTCTCAACTCTCAAGAGTCAGAGAGGAAGAGGATTAAGGAGTTGCAAAGTAGAAAGAAGAAGAAAATGATGGATAGGAAGGCTGAATGTGAAGCACACCAATTAGAAAGGGAAGTATTAAGGGTAGAAAAAGCTACAAGAAAAGTGAAAGAAGATGACAAGAAGAGCCAAAAAAGAGGAGAGGCTATAGAGACAAGAGGAGGAAAAGGCTGAACGAGAATGCAAGGCAGCTGCAAAGAAAGAAATACAAGTAGAGAAAGCTAAACAAAAGGCCTTAGAAGAGGAGCCAAGACAGCCCATTGTGAATAGCATGATGACCATCTACTCCCCACTATATGAAGTTGTGAGCACCTTACCATTTGGGACTGCCCCTAGAAACATCCAACTCACTGCAGAAGCAAAGGAAAAATTTATTGCTTGTATAGAAAGCTGCCTACAAGGCCTCCCTACAGAACAATCTGCTGCTACAAGTGGGACGGTCTCTACTGCCTAGGGCTTTCTGACCCCTACAACTTTTGAAACTGGTATGGGAAGTTAAAGAAGAGTTATCTAATATATAATTTGTTTTTTTATCGAAGAAGTTTTTTTTTCCATGTGTTATGCAAAGAAGATCCCACACCATGGGTTGATACGACCTCGTTTTGATCCTTATATGGATGCAGTTTTAGTGATACGAGATATAACTCTAATATGATTAGAAAATTAATTAATGCCATTGCTGGTATATTTTAGAACTGTCTTTCTCAAGAGAAATGTAAATTTTGTGCCATATGACATACAAGTATAGAATGTAATGTTGATGCAGTAGATGTAATTGGAACCTTCTTTTTAACTGGAATTATTCTGTAATGCTCTCATATTCTCTATTTTTATTGTCTCTGAATATCCTCTACTTGTTATCTAATTGATCTCTACATGTTCTTATGTATTATCCTCTACTTTTTATCTAATTATTTCTACCTATTATTATGTAATTGTTCTAATCTAATAGTTGTTCCAATCTACCTATCATTCTCTAATCGTTCTAAAATTCAATTGAACTTTTCTATATATATATATATATAACTAAATTCAACAATCAATTTAGCATAGAAAAAGATAAAGTAAACTAAACTCAAAATATAAACAAGTATCTACAATTTCATTGCCCTGGTAAAGCTAAAAATACTTTACATGTGATTGATGGTTGTTGTCTTGTACTCTTATAGTTGTCTGATTTATTGTATTATTGCAGTTTTATAGCACAAATTCTACTTTGTATATTCGAACTAAGAACATAAAAGCAAGATAAAAACAAGAAACTAAAGTTAAGAAAGTAGACAATCAAATGTATAGGCACAAATCTGAAGGCATTATATTTTTCCATTAGTATACTTAGAGAAAAACATGATCTGCACCATCAGTTTACTCTACAATGATAGACATGGAACAACACTATCCGATACCAATGTTACCTGACAAATACTGTTAAGTGTTACTCGATGACAAAAAGGTAAACGATACCCAATGAGTAACAACATTGCTACCTGATAGTACAACAAAGAGAGTAACTTGATAGATATAGGGAACCCAATGACTAGTTCAGTCAAGGAACGCCGATAGACTGCAAGTTCAAATCGACAACCAAGAATCGACAGTCAGTTACATCCTGCAAAAAGTGGATCTGACTTTCCACATCAGATAAATCACTGAATTTGTATTTATAGCTTCTTGATTTTCTTTTAAATCCATTATGTGTGGAGGAAGCAATGTAATCTTCATTTTTTAAATTAGTTTTACTATTTTAAAACATGCAAACTAAAGATCAAGATCAAGTTGTAAACCTTGGATCTAAGAGTTAACATTGTAAATCATGAAATCCAAGATAGGTCAATACTTGTATAAATAGGTGCTCAATCCATTGAAAAAAAGAGGTTGTTCAATGAAGATAGTAGCCATGAAGATAAACTAAAGAATAGACAGAGAATTCATGCAGAAGAACACAAATAGAAACAAATCAATTTTCAAGAACAGAACAAAGGCTACCGAAAGACAGAGAAAAGGTATTCATCAATCACTCAAGGTGATATTATTATTGTAAAAACTTTAATGGATCTATAAATTAGCAATAGTAGATTGCATACAGTCAAGTCAAAATTTGTACTCATTCTAACAAGTGTAGTACACTAATGAAATCCTTTCAAGAAAGGTGGACTTAACCATCATATTGTAAATCTCATTACTGAGTGCACACTTAAATCAGTGTTGCTAAAGATCTTAACAGAGTAGATCTTAACAGGTCTCCACCTTAATACTCTTAATAGGGTAGATCATCAGAAGTGATCAAATTGTAAGCCTTAACCGGATCCCTTCCATTCTATAGATAGTGAAATTTTGTGGGTGCCATCCCCATTGCAGTTGGTACTTTTTAACAGGAGTTTTCTGTGATACCATATCTTGTGTTATGTGTTTTTCAATTTCATGAATGTTTCTATGGATGCTTGTAAAGATTGTGAACAAACAATAGATGCATAAGAAAGAATAATAGTAATGGTTGGTAAATCAGAATTAAATGATCATTAATGATAAATTGAGTAAAGTGTTAAAAGTTTTAGAGGTACTGATTCACCCCTCCCCTCTCAGTACTGCTTCCCATTAAGTCCAAAAATTGGTATCAGAGCTAAGTACCTTCTTGAAAAGCTTAAAGGTTTAAGAGAAAAGATCATACAATGGAGAAGTACAAACTTGATAATAATATTGAGAACAAAAATCTTGAGATACAGATGTTCTATGAACAGTATAAAGAAGCAAGAATCAAGATGAAAGAGCTGTTGGATGAAAGCAAATGTATGGCTACCAGGAACAATGAAAAGGACTATCAGGAAGAAGAAATTCTAGATTTCTTTAAATCTTTAGGATCAAATTCAAGTAATGTATCAGATACATCAAAAGAGAACATCACAAATCTAAAAGAGATCGATCAACATCTGACAGAGAAAATAAAGATGCTACAAATCGGTCAAGAGACCTAGATGGTAAGAATGATTGATGTGATGAGTTCTGCCAGACAAGCTAAAACAGAAAGAACACTTGCTATTGATGATAGACGGAAGATTTCAGAGAAAATACAGGAAAAGGAAATGGAAACTCAAAGACATGTTGAGCATCACCATGATCTCACAAATCAGATTATCCTTATGAGCCAAGAAGCAAACAGAATAAATGTGGAACTCATTGAGAGAATACAAATTATCGGTGAACTAAGAGAAGAAAATGAAAAGATAAAGAATGAGGTTAGAATTCAACAACAACATAATGAGATTATCAGAAAGGCTAAAGAAAGAAATAAAAGAATGGATGACTTTCTTGAAGGACAACGAAGAGTCATCAACAATAGCGGTATAGGCTTTATCGAAAATGGAGAATCGTCAAATCCAAAGAATGTCTACAAAAATCCAAGACCAAGAAAGAAAACATGCAAGCACTGTGGAAAGCAAGGGCACACATCAAATACACACAGAGGTAAAATGAAAGGTACTCCAAAATCTACATCTACATCTTCATTCATAGGATTCTTTTATAAATGTAACAAGAAAGGACATAAGGCTTATGAATGCAAGAACACGATAGAAAAGCCAAAGAAGAAAACCTACATGGACAAATACTATCCTACATGCAAGATGAATGGGCACACATCTGAAGAATGTTGGAAAAAGAAAAGGCAAGCATGGAAGCCAAAATGTAAAGATGTTCCTTATCAGCCAAAAAGAATCGGTAATCAATATGTATGGGATTACAGCACTTGGACAAACTGTACAACATGTGGCAGATATGCTCACATTGATACAAACTACATGAGAGCATGGACCAAAAGATCTAGAGGCTGGTCAAACCCCAGAATGGCATGCTTACACTATCACAAAGTTGGTCATCTCAAGAAAGATTGCAAAGATAGATTGACAGAAAAAAGCACATATCCCAATGGTAACACCATTGAAGATATCTAGAGGGCAAGAGACAATATGTGGATAAAAGCTTCAAGCAATGATGAAGCTGGACCAAGCAATGCAAATGTGGACACCCCATCTAATGGATCCGGTGACACCACTAACCCCACTTAAGCTAAACAAGTAAGTATGGAACTGCACTATACCAAGTTATATTTTTCATCAATTCCATTATATAAATTGATAGATAGTCAAAATCTGCATGAACCAAAGATGCATACTACTGTACTTGTTACCAATTTAAGAATGCAACACCATCAGTAAACACTTACCAAAAATCATCGGTGAACACAATAATGAGTTATTCACACTTACCAAAAATTGTTGGTCAACTTGTAAAAATGATAAACTGCCAGTGTAACCCAACGACCATCGGTAAGAAAGCAAAGTTCAGAAGTGGTCATGACAGAATACTGATATCCGTCTGTAAAATCAAAATGGTTAACAACTGACCAAAGCATAATGTCTTCACCGACAATGATTTCAAATATCCTCCTTATGAAACCTGTCTTCACGTCTCGATGAGTTGTTGAGAATTTATTGCAAAGACTTAGGTCAAAAATTCTATAAATAGTCGATGGGACAGCTTCATTTTTCACCCACAATTTAAAGAGAAAGCAGAGCGACATAAAAATGATTCAAGAGCAGAAAGAAGAAGCATCTACAGATTGATTCAGCACATAGAGTATAGATTCCTCATCACCATTGCGAATCGAAGTAAGTACCAAAGACACTAAAAGAATTATGTTACTATTTTGTCAAGAAAAGCCCTAATTTCAAGAAAACCCTAAGTACTTGGAAACTAATGGAAACTACGTCAAGAAATGCTAAGTTGAAAAATGAAAAGAAGAATGTGGTGAAACTAATCAAGAAAAATAGATGTGTAGGAGCTAAATATAATATCTATCCAGAGATTACATCGAAACCTGATGAAAACGCTGCATTTTCAAAAATTTCACCTAGGGTTTTGCTCATAGAAGGCATTAGGTCCTATATTCACTGTAAGATCGCAGATATAGGTGATCTAGAAATGGATGAAGCTTTTAAGAAGCTATGTGATGCTGAGGGAAAATTGAAAGAAGAACAAAAACACTTGGAGGTCAAAGGGTTAACCAATTCCCTACATTTCCCGAGGGAATTCAAGAAAGAATGGATTAGGATAGTCTTGAGCAGGATGCATGAAAACAAACTATGGCTAGACCAACCCAAGCAAATAAAAAGGATGTTCTTCATGTTGTCACTAGTTATCTGATAATCAACAAGCCTAGGGCACACAAACATCCATCCATGAAAGAAGTTACAAAACTCACCAATACAGAAGGAGAAAAAAGAGGTCTCAAAGTAAACAAAATCACCGATGAAGAGTTAAAATTTGGTGCATGTGTTATTGGTTGCAAAAAATTTCAGGCTAGCAGAATGAACAACATTTCTGCAATAATAGTAAGCACATCTTACAAGATTGTAAAGAAAGGAATTTAGATGGATCTATGTGAGTTCCTACTGAAACAACTAGATGAGAATATGATCAAAATCAGGTCTGCAAAGAGAAACACATGTAAGTTTGGATCACTTATTATGTGTACATTTTTCTACTTTCAAGAATACTTTTCTTCAGTAGGAAAAGTTTTATGGGACTCTACCTATTGTATGTTGAATGTGGACCTCTGAATTCAACAAAAACACAACATAGTCCTTACACAATCGCTTAATTCACAAAGACAAACATGAATTGTTTTCTCTGCAAATACGATTGAAGCGACCTGTTGCCTCCTAATTAGATGTGGATGTTGAACTTTACCCTCAGAACAAGAGCCAACAACCTGACCATTGCTAATATGGAGGATTTAAGAATGCAAGAAAATGAGAAATGCCATTATTTTATGAGAAATTTGCAACTAGTCTATGTAAAGAAATGCAATTAAACTAAGAACTAAATTGCACTAAGCTGAGAATGATTTGCAGCTATTCTATGGAAGTAAAGATGCAATTAAACTAGCAAAAGAAAGCAAATACTCTTAGTCTAGGATTGAAAGCTTGTAATCTATGAAAAGAATTTTCTCTTTAAACTAGAATTGAATTGCTTGAAATCTATGAAAGCTTTGAGAACATCAAATTGAAATGTTAGACATGGAAATGAATATTAAATGAAAGCATATATCATTGATTCCAATTGAAATATTAGCCTAATTATGCAAATGAGCTTAAAAATATGAAATCAAAAGTAAATTTCCTATTGTATTGATGCTCTCTAAAAATTCCTAATGAAGAAAAAGAGGTCCAATTTATAGAAAACCATGGAAAGAGGATGAAGAGTTTCTTGAAAAGAAACAGTCGTCTCTTCATTCTCCAATTGAGACAAATAAGCAAAGGTTATTTAAATAAAAGAATGAATTATTGACACATAAGTGTCCTTTCACATGGAATTATGGAATTCCTTTTTGAGGATAAATCATCCAATAATTAAATAACCTTTCAATTCCTTTTATGTATATTATCCAAACGGGGTGGAATTAATTTAATTAAAAGCACTTAGAACTTTAGGATTAAATCAATTAATCATAGGGATTTTAGCTAATAATCATTTGAGAATTTAGGAATTAAGTGTAATGTCAGATTTATGCAAATTTGGGTTTTCTGCATTTGAAACTCAGTCAATTAAAGTCAATTAGGAGAAGAATTTGCCTAATACAATAGGACTTTGAGGATAAGAACATGCACCAAAATTGATTGATTATTAGGTACCAATTTTGGGGTGTTACATTTTTCCCCTCTTTGAATTGATGTGCAAGCAGCGCATTGATTCAAAGAATAGTCTGAAGTGAAGAACGGAATCGGGGTTAGATCACCCCAATGTCCACTGAGAGCTGATGAAGATCTAGGACTATCTCCAAAATCAGGGTTAGATTGCCCCAATACGAGGGTAAGCGCTCCGAGATCCAGGTTAGATTGCCTAGATAACGGTCTAAAGAGTTTTTGAGAGTTATCTTCAGAACGAAGCGTAACTTTCAGGAATGAGGGTTAGATTGCCCCAATACCCAATGAGATTTCAAGAATCTTCTCCAGAATGAAGCTTAGTCCCCAAATGTCTAGGTTAGACAGCCCAAGCACTGGTTAGATTGATATCTTTCACAAGGTTGTCCCTAGAACGAGGCTCAACCTTTAGGAATCAGGGTTAGATTGCCCCAATACCTGTCTCAAAAGATAATCAATTTAGCACTGTCTCCTAGAATGAAGCATGATCCTTGAGGATCTGAGTTAGATTTCTCAGATACCTAGCAAGATAGATGATGAGATGTGAGATTCAAGATAATGGAATATCCAATTTTGACCATAAGATATGAAAAACTGAATATGCCCCAAGTGATGAGATGCCCCTAGCGACAAGGACTTTTGATTCAGATCAGACTGATTTGAGAATAATATGAAAAGATCAATGATGCAATCATCTTGCCCCCTCAGGAGTGAAATTGAAAGAAGACACATCATAGTGATGAGAGTGAGAAATCATAGAAAAAGATAGATCAAGAGAGAGCATAATCGATTTAGAGAGATCGAGAGGTCCTGTTGATTAGGTTTGACCATAGTTGACCAGAATTGATGAGAGTTGACTTAGATGAAAAGATTGCAGAAGTTGAGAAAATGATAATGAGAGATAATTCTGACAATAAAGAGACACCAAAAAGACAACTACACAAGCATATATAGAAGTGTCAGATTTTGATTTCGATCACGAAAATTGATTGAGAATATAGATGAAGATAGAGAGAGAGGAACGAACACTCGTGCAGTCAAGAGGAAACCATGATGAAAGATGAGGACCTTTGAAGAATGAGAAGACAAATGAAGAGAGAACCAAAACTACCACAATGCAAGCCTACAATGCAAATGCAAGCCTAAGCTAAATGCAATCCTAGGACTTTGGTTGTTGGACTCATCGTATTTATCATCATCGGGTGCTTTTGGATCATTTGAGTCAATACAATCCTTACTGGTGTCACTGCAACCATAAGAATATGAATATGAATTTCATCGAATAAAATATAGGAAATGAACATAAGCACCAAGGCACAAAGGCTAAGGTGACCTGAACATTTTTTCTAGCTTAATATAGTAATAGTGCACAAGTAAACAAACACAACAATAACAATCAAGGAGATAGTTTTGACCTCCCCTTGGCGTACAAATAAACAAGATCAAGGGATGTGAGGATTTTCCACCTTAATGCAAAATCTCTTATCACATACACCCTATTTATTTGACATTGCCGGATCATGGAAACCACACCAACAAGCAGTAGACAAAGAAAATATCAATGAAATTCATAAGAACAAACAACATACTAAGAAAGAGTCAATCATATCTCAACATGTTTCAAGGTTTATGAATGTGTCTATGTTTAGGGTGTTGAGAAACACCATTGTGTTTGTGATTTCATTGTGTTTGATTGCTATCAAGAGATGTTTACGTCGCGAGAAGTCCGAAGTGTGTTGAAAAACACAGATGTGTCCAAAGAGAGTGTTGAGAAACACTGTATGATTAAGGTGTTGAGAAACACCAGTTTGTGTCAGTAGAGAGTTGTCCTTCAGGACTGACAAGATTACTGACTCAAGTGTAAACTGAAGAGCAATCAAAATGGGGAGCCATGCCCCCAAGTAATAAATGAATCAAAGCTGAGCCACAACGGATAGCGAAACGATGCAAGAAATCTCAGTAATATAGCGACAGTAGGTAGACTCAGTGAGAATCGTTGGTGACTATCACAAGAGATTCTCAAGCATAAAGATCGATAATGAGATCAAAGTATCAGTAGGTAGACGGAGTGAGAACTATTGGTGACTAATGCGAAGAGAGAGTCTCAAGAAGAGACAAAGCGCTACGAGGCATTGGTAGGTAGACGCAGTAAGATCCACTAGTGACCAATGCAAGAGGAGAAAGACTCCAAAAGATAAGACAATGCCCACTAGACCAGGAACATGCCATGTGAGGTCAAGAAAAATCTTGAAGATGACTGAGAGTGAAAGCACGCTAAAGCAGGAAAGTGAACTAAAGCAAGAAAGCAGAAGATTTTTAGTCTTTTTAGAGATTTTATAATTTTTTTTAGATTTAAAGGTTTTACCATTTTTAGATTTTTAGAGATTTTGCAATTTTTTAGATTTTTAAAGATTTTGCAATTTTTAGATTTTTAAAAAGATTACTCGATCTCAAGCAAGATCACATTGGTGTGCCCCCAATGTCTAGCAAGGTGTAGGGCATCACAGATGGATTAGAAAGCTGATGTATGAGATGAATAGCTAATGATGGATGGAGAGGGTGAATGAGACCCTCAAGGATAGTCTCTTCAAGATTACCCAAGCTAGGGAAATAAGAGTATAGCAAATGTAGGCTCATGGAGTAGTGCTAGAGAGCATATAGGATAATGACCTGAAGTCATGAAAGCATGTGGTCCAAAAGAGTGCACATGTCAAGAGAATTATGAGAAACAGTTTTTCAATTTTGATCAAGACCAAGGGGTCAACTTTGGATAGGACATAGCTATGAAAGTGTAATTAGGATAAGGGGTGATGGAGGTATAAGCGCATGTTTTGGATTATGGCATGAATGCTCAAAGATAGGAAGGATAGGCTTGGGATAAGCAAGATCACGATAGGGTAGCATGAAAAAGTGAATAGGCTGATGGAAGGGATCATGAATGTCAGGATACATGATGCTCAAGGATAGGCTCAACCTTGTCAAGATCAGAAAAAGGAACATGGATGCTCAAAAACTAGCTGGATCTAAGATATGAAAGATAAGATGAGATGGAAGGAACTTTCCCCCAAGTGAAGAGTGCAAGTAGGAGGAATTATGCATGATGCCTGTTTGCCAGGTTTTCATCATGGTACTTATTTAAGGTGCCACAAGAAGTGGTTTTCACCATAGGATGAATTGATTTCTCTTTACTTTTGCTACCAAGGTGCCTGTTTACCAGGTTTTCACCAAGGC